>JAZHYW010029925.1:0-44922 GCA_037355805.1 Ixodes ricinus | reverse complement strand
AAAAATCGGTCCCAATACAGAGCCTTCGGGCACACCAGAAGTGACCCGTATAAAATTATATGATATGCCAGTTAATTACCACTGCTTGGGTCCTACCACTTAAATATTCAGCCAACCACCTAAAAACATCATGCGATATTTTGAAGGCCTTTATTTTGTGAAGAATAAATTTGTGTGGAACAATGTCGAGAGCCTTCCGGAAATCAAGAAACAATGCAATCATATTGAACGCCTTTGTCGTATGGGTTCGCCAAGTCATGATAAAACTCCACTAACTGAGTTGTGCAAGACACGCCTTGCCGGAACCCATGTTGAAAAGGGGTGAAGAAATGGTTCGAGTGTAGATGTTGTACAATGCTAGTGTAAATAATACATTCCATCTAATTTAGAAGTCACGCTTAGAAGTAAAATGGGCCAGTGATTTTTTACTTTGTTTTTGGGATCGCTTTTATATAAACAGGCACTATATGAGTTATCCTCCAATCGCAAGGCAAACAACATTCTGTAAGTTTAAACAAAAACTAAAGGTGGCCGTTTAGTACATACGAAGTAGTCGTCCTGAAGCTATCGTAACCGTGGACAATATTTAAAAAAAAAAGGTATCCTGGCGTTTCGACGCTATTCGTGAGAATAGACATAGCATATTCAGGTGCTGAGCCTGGCACCGGCGACCTACGGCAATAGTGTAAATTGACAATACGCCATCACATTACAGCATATCATGCAGTGCATCGGTCCAGAATTGATGTTTTTTTATAATTGTGTAGCCTGCTCCTTGGTAACAATACGAAAAGTTGAGGTCACTTCCGTTTTCATCTTTTTTTTCGCAGATTGTAGCACCAGTGCACCACAGCTACCAGCTCTTCAATTCACCAACATGTCACCTCAAGTCTACAGATCCGTGGAAGGACTTTACAATAGCGTCTATTTCATCGATGAAAACTTGCGCTCGGCACTAAAATACAAACCCGAGCCGAATGACCTCTTCATTGTGAGCTATCCCAAATGTGGGACCACCTGGCTGCAGTACTTGGTCTATAACATCTTCACTGAAGGTGTTCCTCCTAAAGACATGGAAGAGTTCCTTGCGAGGTCGGTCTTTCTCGAATACACCGGAGCCCAGTCCGTTGAAAAGATGTGCCGTCCGGGTTCCATCAAGACGCATTTCCCTGTTCAGCAGACATCAGTATTCTAAACTAGCCAAATACTTATACATTGTGAGAAATCCGTACGATTGTTGCGTGTCGTTTTACTACCACACGAAATCGTTTCCCGCGTACTTCTTCGAGAACGGAACCTTCAGCGAGTTCTTCGACATGTTCCTCCAAGGAAAAGTTGACAATGGCGACTATTTCAACAACCTGCTGTCCTGGTACGATCATCGACATGACCCTAACGTCCTCTTTACCTACGAATGTCTCCAAAAGAGACACCGAGAGCTGGGTCATAAAGATAGCGGACTTCATAGGAAAAGAGTACGGCTCAAAGTTACGAAGAGATGCTGATGCCGTTAAGAAAATAATACAAATGTCCAGCATGGGAACAATGAGGAAGGTTTTCAGTAGAACCCACGACATACTGGACGAAGCCGGTTTGTCCGCTTATAAAACGCTAAAAATTCTTCGCTCCGCCTGGAAGAATCGGTGCTAACTGCGATGAAAAAGCCAATGTCGGGTGATTATATACGCAAGGTGAATCGTCGGGGACTGGAAAAATCACTTTTCGAAAGAGCAGATTGTCAGGATGAAAAGCTGGATAGCTCTTAGAACAGCTGGCAGCGACGTCATGAAACTCTGGAGGGATGAGGATCTTTCCATGACTACGAAGCATGACAGCATTTTTACCTTTTTGTGTTCTGATAATTTGCTTACCCATGAATTTGCTTCAATAGTAACATAAATGAAAGAACTAACTGAAAAATATCTTTAAAATTTGTACACAACCGAGCGACTCGTTTCATCAAACTGTAAAAAATGTTTTACCAGTGTTTCTACTCAACATATGAACTTAGTCCAATCTTTTTGCACCATTCAAAGAAAGTCTCCTGACTATGTTTCCTAAAAGAAATATATCACCATAGCAAAGATCATCCCCAGAAAGCATCTCGCCTGAATAACTCTTGTGCCATCAAGCAAATTTTCAGGAAACCAATTCTTTTAATGAATCTTTCCTCCCACCATGCCATTACAGAATGGAATCATTTGCCATCCTTTATTGTCTCCGTCGAAAGTGCGAGTGTTTTTTTTTTATTTACTCATATACCCATGTTTCCTGAGTGTCCTTTTAGTTATGCTATTAACGTGTATAAGTTCTACCGCCGTTTTATGTTTGTCTGTACATTATTATGATATTATTGCATTTGTCTGTTGTTTTTCTGCCCTGCATTCCTTTGTAATTCCCTAATTGAGCCTATAAGGCGAAAAATAACTGAATAAAATAACAACAAAGGCAACCCCATTTTAATAAAATTTCAACATTATTCTCTGAAATGATCTGTCTGGGTTTCGGGATAGAACATTACAATAATATTATAAGTAAGAGTGCTGTAAATGTTCATAAATTCTTTTCACCGTCTTCAACCGAGTTCAATGCCGCGAACTCCGTTGTAAAGTACGGGGTGTAAGAGGATGAGTTTAGCGTAGCGTGACCTTAATTACCGTTCCTTCTGTGCCGGAACCTTGCGCAAAAAACGTATTATGAGAAAAGGGCTTCCAGTTCAAAACACAGCCGCAGCCGGCAAGAAGGGATGACGCTTCAAACAGAATTTTCGAATCTAGGGGTTATCAGCGGAAACTGACGTGTGTCAGAAGGGTATGCACTTGGGCTAGTTGGTGATCCATAGTTTTCGAGGGTAAAAGCGCTAAGAACAACGGTCATAAAAGGAAACGAACAACACAGAGCACTCTGTGTTGTTCGTTTCCTTTACTTGTCCGTTGTTTTTAGCGCTTTTACCCTAAAAAATGACGTATGTCAGCGCGTCTTAGAAGGGATAAGGCTTTCCGTTGGAGTTTACCTACTGAGTTGATCGAGCAACGTTAGCTGCCACCGTTATAGAAGGTGCTTCTCCAAACTCGCGCCAAATCGTCCAGCAAAAAAGTATGCATCGTACAGAAAAAAGTTTGGTGCCCTTTATAATAGTAAATAGACTACTTCCAAAAATTTCGGCACGCAAGTCTTCGCGCGTTGCATTATTTGTTTTATTTATTTATTCATAATACTTTGAAGGGCCATTTCTGGAATTACACAAGGGGGGATTTGGTCAAATTACAGTATAGTCAACACTTAAAAGAAAAAAAGAACAGTACCAAGAGGATTGTAATATCACAACTGAAAAACCACATTAACAAAGTTATGTATTATACAAAGTTTAGGGTCCAAGCACATATAACACTTCATTATGTGGGCAAGAACACCACTGTAAACGAAACCTAGATAGTACTTAAAAAATCTAAAACCGCGACTATACCCGTTTTCACCTCAAGAATCGTAGTAAAAAAGTCCGGCTCCTCGCGGAGCATTACTAATTTCTATAGAGGTGAATTTGAGATAAGATATATGTTATCTTATCAAGGCGTACACGTTCCAAACACCAAAAGCATAGCTTTTTCCTTCGACAACCAAATCTGGTAAGAACTATTTCGCGCAGCGTATGAACAATGCGCAAAACTTGCTTTGTTCTTGAGGTGAAAACGGGTATAGGAATGCTGTAGGGTCGGAAAGTGCGGTTATGTGATCAGGAAGAGAATTCCAGTGCATGATTGCACGTGGTAGTGAGGAGTTATTGAAGGCAGATGTATGACCAACAATGCGCTTATAACTTCGGCTGTTAGTTAGACGACGAGATGGTCGGTTAGGATTCTCAAGCAGGGGGGCGATTACGTTAGGGTTATAATAGAGTGATTTATGAATGATGCATAAAAGGGCAGCGGTGCGACGTATTGAATGTGGTTGTAAGAGGATAGAGTATTTAAGAAACAAGGCACTTGTTTGGCAAGAGTAGGTTGATGTTATAAAACGAACTGCACGATTTTGGATGCTTTCGATCTGATTGATAAGGTATTTCTGGTGTGGGTTCCATACAGCGGAAGCAAATTCAAGTATAGGGATACAGAACTTGTAATGGTGTCGATGTGGTTAGACAGGATAGGTTGTCAGAAAGATGAACACCAAGGTATTTGTAAGAGGATGAGAATGAAAGGGGTGAGTTGTATAAAAAGGTATGAATGAAGCCATAGCGATTGTTTGCGACTGAAAGTTACTACATTGCATTTTGAACCATTAAGAGACATAAGCCAATTGTCGCACCAAGCACTGATGGAGTTTAGGCCTTGCTGGAGCATGATGTGATCATCGGGATTAGTAATTTGCCTGTAAATAACACAGTCATCCGCAAAGAGGCGTATTTTGGACGAGATGGAATTGGGTAAGTCGTTCACG
This sequence comes from Ixodes ricinus, assembly GCA_037355805.1. Taxonomy (NCBI): domain Eukaryota; kingdom Metazoa; phylum Arthropoda; class Arachnida; order Ixodida; family Ixodidae; genus Ixodes; species Ixodes ricinus. The sequence continues at coordinate 40,485 of JAZHYW010029925.1, read as the reverse complement.
TATATTAAAAAAAGAAGAGGGGCGAGCACGGTTCCCTGCGGCACACCAGAAATTACATCAGACAAGTAAGATTGGTAATTACCGCAAACTCTGTGTATAGGTGTCGTGGCGTCAAGAAGTTACGTATCCAGGAGAGTGTAAGAGAGTCAATGTGAAGTGAAGAGAGTTTAGCGAGTAGCCGGCAATGAGGAACACGATCAAATGCTTTGGAAAAATCTAAGAAAATGGCATCAGTCTGAGTGTACTGGTTCATGTTTATGTGAATGTCGTGAGTGAATTTTATTAGTTGTGATTCGCACGAAAATCATATACGAAAATCATGCTGCTTCTCATAAAAAATGTATTTTCTAGATGAGATACTGTGTGGGAGAACATGATGTGCTCGAGCAATTTGGATGCTACGCTCGTCAAGGATATAGGGCGGTAGTTTGCAACTAGGCTACGGTCACCATTTTTGTGTATCGGGATAATCTTGCCAATCTTCCAATCGGTGGGAATCTGGCCTGTGGCTAGGGATTGTTGGAAGAGTAGACAAAGGATTTTACTAAAGATTTCTTTGGTGTTCTTTAATATTTTTGAATTTATATTGTCGTGGCCAGTGGTGATAGGTATTTTTTTAAGTCATCGATAAGTATTTCAATGCCGTGTGCAGAGATAGCGATGGGCGCCATAAAAGGGTAGTCGACTTCACCAACGGGAGAAATGTTGTCCGTGTCTTCAGTGTTGAAGAATGATTCGAAGTGGTGGTTAAGGACCGTCGGGTTATCACGCTCTAGAATACGAGTGCCTTAGTCAGTCGTTAATCGTATGGCACAGGGGTTCTCGTTAGGTGATATGAGTCGCCAAAAAAGTTTCTAGGATTATTTTCCAGTATTGAAAGCAGGTCATCATTAAAAAGAGCGTTTTTTTTATCTGTCGCAAGTTTGTGACATATTCTTTGTTAACACTGAAGTAGCGTGACCAGGCGATGTCTGTTGCCAGTCGCTTAGCTGATGAGTAGAGTCTTTTCTTTTTTATTCCGTAGGCTCTCGAGTTGACGATTACACCAGGGCTGATTCTTATCAGACCTAATTTTGACAAGTGGGATAAAGGTATTGTTTAAATCGTTTATTTTTGTTTTGTATAAGGTCCACTTATCGTCAATAGATCTAGCAGAGAAGGCTTCAGAAAAGGATTCATGGAAGGAGCAGAGACCGGTGTTACTTCCGCTGTAGTTAGCCTTGTTGTACGCCCGAATTTGTTTTGTAATAGGACTACGTGTATGGGAATGTAGGGAAAGAGATATTTGTAACAAATGATCACTGAGGCCAGTGGAGCAGGAAAGGGAAGTGATTGTTTGAGGTGCGGATGTAACGACAAGATCGAGAATGTTTAAGCCGAGCGTTGGTTGGTCGACCATTTGGGTGAGGTTAAAGCAGATGGTTGTCTGAATAAATGCTCTGGTTTCACGAGTAGGGTAAGTTGGAACAATCCAATCGACCGCTGGAAAGTTGAAGTCACCACACAAGTAAACATTCCATTTGGGGTAGCTACGTTGAATTTTTCTAGACTGTCATGACGTTTTTCAGTGAAAAGTGAGGCGCAATCGGGAGGCCTATAACACACGCCCAATACTATTTCGCGGGTAAGCAAAGATGCGGAAATCCACAACATTTCAAGTGAGCTGTTAGTTTGAATGACACGCGACGACAAGTTTTTGTTTATGGCTATCAGTACGCCACCACCTTGCCTATTATCTCTGTCATTGCGAAAAATTTGATATTGTGTGTTGTCAGCCAACCCTCGTTATCTGAGATATCAGGTCGTAACCACGTTTCCGTCAACACCAAAATATCAGGGTTGATGTCGTCAAGGAGGGTTACAAGTTCCACACGCTGGACAATGATACTTCCGTATATTAGTGAATAACAATGGAAAAGAAGTGTTTGCACAACGAGGCTGAATTACTAGACGAGATTTGTTTATTGATAAGCTTTGCCTACAGTCAGCGTGTCACAGTCCGTTTTTCTTTGTTTGCTATCGGTTAGTTCTTTTCACATCTCCGGAAGCGATTTGGTAAGCATAACATGAGTTCCGAATGATAAGCTTGTCAAAGCGAAGTTTAAAAAAGGCATGTTCTGCATTTTTGCAAACTGAATGAGCTTGCTACGGGCCTGGGGAACATCCGCGGAAAAATCCTCGCGAATCACGAAATTTGTGTCTTTAAGTTTAGGTCCACCGTGCTAAAAATACGTTCTTTATCTTTCAAATGGGTTAGTTTCATAATGATACGGCGGTTCTTGTTCTCGGCATACTCTCCAAGTCTGTGCGCGCGTTCTTCGTTCTTCCGGGTTGATTTTTATGTCCAGCTCCCCAGCACAGAACGCAACCTGGTTGGCCATGGAGGGGATATGGCATGTTTTGCGGCTTCGATCGTCCCTTAGACGAAGTAGTGCATCCTAACAATGCATTGAAATTAAGTCATCGCTCGCTTGAATGGCGCCGATTCACCTTTTGTGATAACCCTCGCTGAATTACGGATTTTCAACGGCCGTAAGGGCCTGCCTAGGCTGAGCGAGGGCCAGGAATACCGCCTGCCGCGTTCCATACCTCTGGCTGCCTGCAGCTACCAGTCCAGAGTGTAGCATGATCCTCTCGGCTAACGGTTAATTTAAGAGGCCTAGGACATTGGGGAGATGGTGGAACAGGATGACCGGCCCAGTATTCTTCTCCCATGTGCCATAGTGGTCCAGTGTTTATCTGCGCCTAAACTCCGGCGCATCGGAAGCCCCAGAAAACGGAAAACGCACACTAGCGTTTCATTCGTATAGCTAGGCAACACCTACAGTATCATAAATTTAAGAAAAATCGTGTATCCGAAAATGCAGGCACTATTTGGCCGTGGTGGGATGTCGTGAGTTGAGGTTGGGATATTGAAATCGAAACATTGGGGAGATGCTTCGCGCGGAATTACGCCCCTTCGATTTTGCAAGTGGTCTTGATTTCTGCCAAGGAGCCTATTTAATAAAATTAATACCGCGAGCCAGGTATAATTAGATTAATGTTTACTTATGAGTAATTCACTTTTCCATTGGTACATCTAGGGTATGGTAGGAAATTTCTGGGCATCATCGTGAAGAAATAAATTAGTGCACTTTACCAGAATAAATGGCACGCGGAGCATTTTACAGCGTTCCCGAAAAACACTAAACTTGGACGTGTTTTGAAGTTTCGGTGTGCTATTCAATTGCATCTCGCGCTTTTGGTCCTGGTCCCCGGGGTCTAGGCGCGCAACCGTGCGCCGCCACGCATTCTTCGCATAACAGAGGCGAATGAGCAGAGGAATCAAGGCTTATTCTTTTACTGTCCTTCGAACAGCACGGTATTCTATTTCGCCGGATCGCGCCATATTTCCCTCTTTCCTACGAGGGAGACGAGGCGGTAAGTTGCGCGCTTTGGCTACGGGTAGCGAGACAGCTGGTGAAAAGATAAGCTTCGATGGGAAACCAAAACCCAGAAGCGCGTCGAAATTGTGTGTTTTCTGGAAATACTGTAAAATGCTCCGCGCGTCATTTTTTGTTAATGCTTTACTGTTAGTACTCACATGACAGGTAAAAGCTGATGGCGTCCGTCTGTGGACAAAACAGTCGAAAGAAAAGCAGGCCGCGTAAACAGGAGGAGAGTAGTGGAGGACAAAGGCGAGATGGAGGCGACGGCACGGGGTGGAAGCCAATGCGCGCGGGGATGCTGAGCCGAGTCTGAACTTGCAGGTGTGCGGAGAACGTATGCCTTACTTTCTGCTACAAAATGGAGTGGGAACCAGGTAATAGCGCTGGTTTAGGTAGGCGGCAAAAACAATAAAGGAACATCCATTGGTGGATCCTTATAGGGAATGCGTCAGCATGACCTTTGGGAAGCGCCACACACGTCCTCTTTTGGGAAACGCTAACACTGAACTCGTAACGAAGCCAGAAACAGGCAGCAAAAAAGAGAGGAAGCAAGATAGAAAGTCAAACTTGAAAGCCGAAACAGAAGAGTGAAGGGGTCAGCGTTAGCGTTTCCCAAAGAGGGACATATGTGGCGTTTCCCAATGATGTTAACGCATTCCCTAAGTAACCACCAATAGATCATTTTCTGTCAAATGCGCTAATCTAGTGGTGTTCGTGATGCCCAGATTGTTTCTGATCGAAATCATACCTTTAAATTCACTAAAAACAAAAAAAAACTGTTAATCACTCAAAAGTAATTAAGAACCTAATTATACTGAACGTTAATATTTTGTAAATAGGCATTTTCGCGCAAACGGCAAACCAAAAGAGCATCAACATTTTTTCTGTACGATGCATACTTAAGAATTGATTTGGCCCACGTTTCAAAACACACCCAGAGTGGCGAAAAAAAAAGTTTTGTGTTTATACAGCGTAAGGTTGCTCAGCCTTTAAGGCGCAGCGAAGTTTACGCTGCAGATTAGAGGTTTAGTCAGTGCATTACCACTGCTAGCCTGGTGTATTTAACGTGCATCACGCAGTAGTGATACACGACCGCAAGCCGGTTCGATGTTCTCCTGGATCGAAACGGGCTGGGGTGGGGATTGAACCCAGGACCCCTGGGTTCTGCAGAGCGAGCTTTCGCTAGATTGGCCTAGCTAGTGAAGCAAAGTATAAAATGAGCATGCAAAATGAGCGCCTACACGTAGCGAAGTGAACTTTTTTTTATCAAACAGGTAGTTTAGGGGTGCATGTTCTCTTGTGAATTTTCAAGGCATGCCACCTTAGTCCTTTAAAAAATTAAAGCAGAAATAAAATTTTCGATGACAGACCCCGGCACAGACGACGAAGTCGAGCGCGAGCATCGCGTAAGGTCCGAGTGAATATAGATACATTTAAGAAGCGAAGGTATAGTTTTTTTTTCTTCATTCAAACATATTTAAAAAAGGGGGTGGGGGTTACTGTTAGATTGACAGCGTCTTCGCAAGGCGTTTTGCGGCTCTACGGACATTACGTTAGGGAGAACTATCCCGATAATTTAGAATCACTAAAATGTCTTAATTTACTTTTTCATTATTGGTTTTATGGGCCGTATTGCCATTGAAGTTTTGAAGAGAATCGGAACTTTATATGATTCTTGGGAAACTGACGAAAAATCAAAACCGTTAAGCATTCATTTGTAATAGTTTTTTTTTTTCAGATGTCTGGGTTAAAAGTAATTATTACAGATCTAGTTTCAAAATTGCAGCTAATAAGAAAAGGTATTTGAGGCGTACTGAAAGGTTTCTCATTCTAAAAATATACACACTGTATAAGAATAAATCATAATCTTTCTTTTTTATTTAAAGAACTTTCAGAGGCCCTGGAAAATGCAAAATCCAGATTCTACGTCAAAATGTGCATCGAGACGATATGTCAAACGGGTCAAAATGTCCAATATTTAACATTTCGTCTCGATGGATATTTCGTCTAGCTGGACATTTCGCCTTGTTGGACATTTTGATTCCGACATTTTGACTAGATTGGACATTTCGACTCGTGGACGTTTTGACCTGATGGACATTTTGACCCGTTGAACATCTCTTATTGTTGACCCAGAGTCTGACACTACAAAGTGCTGTGACAGACGTCTTTAGATATTTCGAATATTTCCTCGCGCCTCAGGTTTTCCTTAAAATGGCAGTAATGTGACCCCTTGGGGAAATCTGACTAATGTTTGCTTTGGAGATCTAAAACAAAATATTTTGTTAGCAAAAAAAAAAAAAAAAACCTAAAACCTAGCGGACGGTGAAAGTCCACTAAAATTTAACCCTGGCGGTTGGAAGAAAAGGTCAAAATTTAGGATAGTGCTCTGGTTAAAAGGGTGTGGGTGATTATTAACATTTTCAATTAAGAGACGCGGAATGTTCCCGGTAACGGAAGCTATTCATATTCATGTTTTCGAGGGCGATGTTGGCCCCCATTACAGCGCTGAAAATTTCCGAGCATTACCTAGAAGGAATTATATTACGCTTTGTTCTGAAAACTTCAGTTCTTTGCTCCAGCCGCAAGAGCAATATTCTGGCGGAGTTGAGGCTCACTGTGATATAAAGCTTATTTTTGCAATGCTTAAAACAGGGTTTCCTTTTTTAAGACCCTGCAAATTAGGTGACACGCCAGGCAATATTATTAAAAGTGATGAAAAACGAAAGCAAATGCTGCAATACATTTTGTAACTGGAATAAGGTGATCGAAGCATAGATGAAATAGCGCTAACTAAAACTTTAAATAGCTAGTTGGCTCATACGCGAAAAAAATGACAAACAAAAAAGGGCCAACAAAAAACGGTCGTGTTCTATTTATTGAACGTTAATTCGTCATCACGTTATTTTAGTTGTCCACCCCAAATCTTTCGCCCGGACAACGCGAGCACATGCAGTGTGTACGAAGAAACCCAGCATGCTTCTGATGCTGGGTTTTGCTTTTTGAAATGATTTTTTGCTTTTTCATGCTTTTTGAAAAAACTGCACAGATTCGACAGGTTTTTTAGCTTCGGTTTACTATCGGAGCGCATCTCGGCCCCGACGGCACGGCACCCCGTGGAGAAATAGTGCAACCAACCTCTGCTGCGCTGTCATCACGCGACGCAGCAGACGCTGGTTGCACTATTTCTCCACGGGGCGCGGTGCCGTCGGGGCCGAGATGCGCTCCGATAGCAAACCGTAACTTGAAAACCCGTCGAATTTGTGCGGTTTTTTAGAAAGCAGTAAAATGCTTCGCGTGCCTTTTATCGTTCTGCAATTTGTTGATTTAGTGTTTTTTGATGATGCTGAGCAATTTTCTAATTGAAACCATGTCCTTAAACACAATATTAAAAAGTTAATTACGCAAACAAAAATTAAAAATCTAATTATCCCGGACTTTAATAAATTTCCTAAATGGGCCCCTGGCCCAGGACCAAAACGACACAAGCCTTTTCTTGTCGCTACGCGTGGTTTTCGCAATATCGAATTTGTCCACCTTTCGTGAAACATCCTGTATAGGAAGTATTCATTGGGCGTCATAGGTGAGCTCGCTGCTGCTTTCTGACCACAGGTGAAGAGAGAGAGGGGAAAGATGCTTTTGTACGAATTTTGAGTGGCAAGTTAATCTTCTATAATCTTCTAGGGGAGAATAGCGACGTTTGAAGAAGCCTGGAACCTACAAAGGAGAGTCCCGGTGATAAGAGGATTTCGCCTTCCCCTCTTCTCTTGCGGTTGCCCGAGAGCTGACGGGAAACTCTTCCCGGTCATGCGCTGTGAGCAGTTACCTCAAATATGGCGCCCAGTGAATACCCCTATACACCGTGAATTCACGACATGTACGACAGAAATGCGACATCATCCAATCAGTGCTTGTCAATCTGCTGTCTACTTTACAAAAGATTTTAAAAACGCCACCTCAGAGCCGGACAGGGCTATCGATGGAGCGCTGACACACGTGCCTTCAACGCACTCCGATATGAAAGACGCTTCGGATATCTCCCTCGTCATTTTGTTTTGGTTATGGGCTAAGATAACGGTGTTGTCAAACTTCAGGACACACCCACATCTGTCACAGTGCACAGCCAGATTTCCCGAGGGTGACGATCTAACTGACAACGCATGCTCCCTGAGCCTATCATTTATACAACGTCCCGATCGACCTATGTATACTTTGCCACATAATAAATGAATCTTGTAAACCACGCCCTCGCTAAACTCGACATACCTAGTCTTATGTTTCTTCTGACACACACCGACGCCTGTCTCCCCTCTTCCCACTTTTCCCCATTATCTGGCCATTTTTTGAGATGAGAGTAATACAGAAACCCCGTGTTTTGCCCCACTTTCTTTATATTGTGGCTCACCTTATGCACACACATATAAAATATATATATATATATATATATATATATATATATATATATATATATTGTGTGTGTGTGTGCATAAGGTATTACAACTGGTCTACGCCTTGGCTTCTCTCTTACAACACCACATCCTCCCCGAAGTTTCTTTATTAGGCCTTCTGCCACCCCCACAAGAAGTGTAGGTGGAAAGCCACCTTCCTCTAGCTTCACGACCTGCAACCTAAAGCTGTCTTCTATCTTATGTGGGCAGGACTTCGTTAGGGAAGCCCTTAGGCATGTAGAGGCAACGCCCCTCTTAATTACTTTCGAGTGATTAGAATCATATGGTAACACCCCTTTTTAGCCCTAGGGCAATAAAACCAACAGACATGTGAATGACGAAATAAAATCTTAAGATCTAAAAATTGTAAGCTATCGTCCCCGGGACTTTCACTGGGGAAACTGAGCCCACAAGCACTGTCCCTGTACACTCCTAACATTCTTGAAATGAAGCCCTCTCTTTCAGAACCCTTCTTTAAACGAAAAAACACCAGGTAATCGTCTACATACCTAAAAACACGAATGACTTCTTCATCCAACCGGCTTTCAATATCTCTGTCACACTTTGCTAAAAACAGGTTGCTCAGCACGGGCGCCCCGCTCGTCCCAATACATACACCCTCCTTCTGTACGAGCTTCACCCTTCATAAACATGGGTTGAGCTCAGATAGAAGCGTAACAATTCTAACCCCCACCCCCTCATGCACGCCACACTCATTCTGAAACTTTAAAACTCCAAACGTTTCATTATCTGCTCTAACCGCCTCAAAAAATGCCTCATATGGGATATAATAAAAAAGGTCTTCGACGTCGAAGGAATTACCGCGTCATAAGTACCGGGATTTGAATCTTTAAGGTATTCCGCCGCACTCTCGGAATTACTGACCCTAAAAGGATCATGTAAATGGAGCTGCGACAGGTGTCGTTGAAGGTACGACGACACCTGTAATTGCCACGACCTCCTCTGCGTGACTATCGCCCTAAAGGGCATAGCCTCCTTGTATGTCTTAACCGAAAAAAAGATGCTCTGGTGAAGACCCTTAGCTCGTACGACCGACGCTTTCAATCTGTCAAGGCCCAGGTTTTGACACATTTCAATAGCCCTATCTTTAAGCTTTGTAAGTGAAACCTTCTTCACCTCCTTAAAATGCTTCTCCAGCGTCTGGTTTCCCCTAACGAAAAAATCGTCTTCGGGTATAAGGATATATAAGAACGAACCCCCCTCCTTATCTGTCAACACTAACTTGAGGCGTTCTTCCAAGCAGAAGGATGCAACCTTTCCCACGTTAGGTCCTTTTGGGGCACCCCTTCTCCGAGGGAGGGCGTCAACCCCATCCAAAATCCATCGTTCCTTCTTATCCTGTTCCGCTCTATCTCCCACATTTCTGACTAGCGTTAACATTTCCGGAGGCTTGAGGCTTGTCTCGCATGAAAACTTGGGTCCTTTCTCCAGAATCTTGAGGTACAGTGGTGTCACCCACAATTATAACATCACATACGCCCCTCTTTGCTCTCATAGACGGCTTCGGTACCCACAGAAGGGTTTGGATTTGGGCTAGTTGGTTGAACATGTTTAGGGGTTAAAAGCGCTAAAAACGACGGACGAGCAGGAGAGACACACACCACAGAGAGACACACACCATAGACCACAGAGACACACACCACAGAGCGCTCTGTGGTGTGTGTCTCTCCTGCTCGTCCGTCGTTTTTAGCGCTTTTAACCCCTAAACACCGACAGAAGTAGTTGTCGCCATAAAAATTCCGTGTTTTGACTAGCCTGGAGTCGACACTCGTTGAACTTCCACTTAGCCACCCTCTCTTCTTTGTAAACGGAGTAGAACCATACCTTGAGGCCTTCTTGGGGGTGTCTAGCTTTTCTCCAGGTTTCAGCGCGCACATAAGATAGAAGACAGCCCCCATAAGATAGAAGACAGCTTTAGGTTGCAGGTCGTGAAGCTAGAGGAAGGAGGCTTTCCACCTGCACTTCTTGTGGGGGTGGCAGAAGGCCTGATAAAGAAACTTCGGGGAGCATGTGGTGTTATAAGAGAGAAGCCAAGGCGTAGACCAGTTGTAATACCTTATGTGCATACGGTGACCCACAATATAAAGGGGTGGTTTCATTTAAATTCGAACAATCTTGTAGGGGCCGGTCTTTAGATTTTTTTCAAACAAATATATGTGATAGCTCTGTTCCTGTGATAAACAAAATCTGAACTGCCATGAGGTGAAACACGTAAAAAACTGAATTTGAATATCTGTCGAGTTTTTTTCATCTATTATAAATGATTTAACTTACTTCAGACGCTAATATTTTTAATCTGAAAGACAAAAACGCGGACAATGTTCACAAAATTTTCGAACTGCATATCTCTGATAGATTTTGTTATAATAAATCGCAAACTTGCTACCTCGAGCAATTTTGCTTGAAATTGGGATTGCTGTAGCAGACGAACTATTAACATCAGCGACATAAAAAGACTATTGGAGCGTAGCTAGCCTATTAGTATCATCTATCTGGTGATGTTCGTTTCGTGTGCATTATGTTTACTAAAAATTTCCTATTTCGATCCGAATTCATTAAAAACCTTAAATTTCCATATGTTTGAACTTGTTTTTTTTTTCTTTTCAAAAAGGCCATTTTTTATTTTGTTCATACTTTTTTTATAGATTGCCACTAGTACAGCTAACAACGGGGCAAACTTAATGGTTCACATTTTTTTGTTGTATTCTCAGGACAGCCAGCTAAATAAGCCCATTTTAGGCTTTCTAAAATTTTGGCTCCAGTATGGTTTCTTCACCGCAACGTCAGCGGAGCACTCCAGAATGTTTTAACTCAAGATAAAATTATGAAATCCTACCTCTCTTTAATTATTACCAGTATAGCATGCATTTATTTTCGAGAGACGCAAATTTGAAAACAACATAGCTTGGTCGTGGAGGAAATTGTCACTGTAAACACATCTAAGAAAACTTTTAATTTAAATGGTGCCATTGTATAAACAGTTATAATACTGTGCTTGTTTGAGGTTTTAGCATCAAGATAGAGACGCCTCTGGAGGTGATGTTTATCTTCGAGCCAGGAGAAGGAAAACTTTTCGCGGGACCCCGCTCGTAAAAACTGTGGTAGTCGGGTGACCCTCGATCGGTCTCGGGAGTCTGAGTTCACAGCGCGTACGCAGCGTCATGTGAGAACTCGTACGAAAACACGTACGTGGGGCTCACATGACGAGTGTCGGCTTGTGAGTGCAACAGTAAAAGGAAACTCTTTCCGGAGCATCTCTTTTAGGTTCGCCTCTTTGTTTGTACACATCTCTCCGTGACTGATAGTTGTCCTCCAGCAGGCCCAGATGTTATCTTCGTCAGTTTTCTTCCGGTCTTATTCATCTTTCTTCTGTAGTTAACAACACGCAGTTTGGTATATTTAGCACCCTTTGTCGGTGATGTATATCGGTGTTTATAATTTACGAAATACTCCCGAGAAAGCTAATATACAACCGGAGAGAGAGAGAGAGAGAACACGCGGCGCTGAATTCACATCAGTAAACAGCGGATGCGAGTGGAAGTGAAAGCACAAGGCTGAACTCTCTCTAGGAAGAATACGCTTCTTTCGACTTGAAAGTTAGCTGTCTTCCAAACCTTGCACATTCATCTTCAAGCCATGGCGACTGCTTTTAGCTCGAAGAGAAGATACTGTCCCGACTACTTTGAGATATATAAGCGAAAGATCTACCACAACAGGCGTTTTCGTTATGTCACTGACCTCGACGTAGATGCCTTGAAGAAGATCCTGCCCCCTCAAAAGTCGGTGATGTTGTGATGACGGATGTGCTCTGCCAGAACTGCTTCAAACATGCCGGTGAGCAACTTTCAACTCCCATTGCTAGTGATCCAGGATCAAGCTCCCCAGCAAGCTTCCTCGAAGAGTGCGAAGTAGTCGCAGACACCAATGCGGATATTTCCGCTTTTGCGATTGAGATAACTCCTTTGCGCATGCCGTCTAGGGTAAATACGAAGAGTTGCCAGTCATACGCGTACGTTGAAAGAAAACAGCGAGAGATGGAAGAATCTTACAGTCAACAAGGTCGAAAAGTTGGCGACCGCATCGACTTGGAGGCGAGTGGGTCAAGTGTTCGCAGTGATCACACATGTCTCGGCTGTGACGAATGGTGACGGGAACCTTTGTTAAGGCAGCGTCTTACCAGGAAAGATGCCAGCTTCTCACGCTTGTGCCTGAAAGTGCAGCTGCTAGCGAGAGAGCACAACGAATTCCTGAGGCATTAAGATACATCCTGAGAAAATCAAAGCAACACCGTGAACGTTTTGGCATATGGGAACGTCCGGAGCCGTACCATGGAGCAGGCACAAGTGAGGACATCGTACGGTCGGCCACGCTGTACTACACAGACGACGATCTTGACTGTTCTCGGCAGAGTCCGAACAAAAAAGACGCTGTTGAGATTATGAGAGACGGGGAATCACAAGTGATCGTGAAGCGTTACATGACGAGGTCAATCCGAGAAACGTACCAGCTGTTTCGGAAGGCGAACCCAGATTCGAAATTAGGATTGACTAAATTCCACTCACTGCGTCCAAAATGGGTGAAACTAAATCCCGAACAAATCGTGTGTGCGTGTGTTTGCTGCACAAACTTTGATTTGTGTATCTTTAACCTGAACAGCCTACGGGAGGGAGGAATAACAAAGGAGGAGATTGTGGCTTTGTGCCTTTGCCCCGAGACTACGCCCGAATGTTTGCGAGGCGAATGTAAAGAGTGACCTGGCAGTGATCGTCTCTTTGCGCAGGCATTGCAACTTGTTTATGAAGAGGAAATCACATTTTGCATATGGAAGCATGGTAATTTGGTCTCCAAAACTGCCAACTCCAGAGCCTTTCTAAAAAAGCTACAAAAATGGGCCACGAGGTTTTCCACCCATGATTTCATACGAAGAACTCAACGAGAAGCTATACGACTGGTGGAAAGCAAAGTGACATCAAGACACATCGCCTTGCATTTTGACTTCGCGGAAAACTGGACTGTAATTCTGCCCAACGAGATACAGGAATATCACTGGCATAAACATTAGATATCTTTATTCACGTGTGTCGCGTCAACATTCCAAGGTCCCAGATGTTTCGGCGTCGTCAGTGAAGACTTGTGCCACGACACTCCCCACGCACTACTGGCTCTGAGACGTATCGAGGACCGGCTGGAGGAGCACGTTCCAGTGTATCCGTCAATCACGTACGTTTCCGACGGGGCGCCTGCTCATTTTAAAAATAAATTTCAACTCTACGAGTTCCAACGAGTATGCCATCTTTAAGGGAAGTGGCTATTTTCTGCCTCCGGACATGGCAAGAATTCTTGTGATGGAGTTGGGGGCCTGTTGAATCATCACGCGACAGTGCACAACCTCCGTTCGCAGGACGATGCGGCAATCCGGACATCAATTGACTTCGTGGACAAGGTGGGAATGCGTGTGACAAACGTGGCACTTCTGAACTTGAGCGAGAAAGAAGTCACTGTGTTCCGAAAGATCAAGAGAGAAGAGTGGGACTGCGTGCCGGCTCGGAAAGGCATTCGCTTTTCACACGACTGGAAGCACGATAATGGAAGTGTGCATATGGAGCGAACTGATCTTTCTCAACTTTAATTGATATGTTGCGCTCAGCCACTTCAGTAGTGCACATGTGAAATTTTGTGAATGCTCTAGGCCCTAAGGTAAGCGACAAAAGACTAGGGGAAATATTTCCGAGGATACTTAACGTTTTGTGGATAAATATATATGTTCAGTGTATGTGTGCTCATTAAAGCTATAATCAGCACTCGTCATATAAAGCAGTTTGTAAAAATTTTACATATGGCTGTTCTTTTTTTTGTGCGTATATTGTCAACAGCGGAACGATCACTGCTTTTGTGCAAGTCCCCGCACCACTTGCAGCATACATTCTATACATACAAAACGCGAAGGTAGTCGATGTGGGTCAGGAATGGAAGAAAAAGATGTCTTCTTTTAAACAATATTATGCATTTGCCCCCCGTTTCGAGAAATCTTAACTCACTTTCCAACAGCACATAGTTTTTGGTATTCTTTATCCCCCGATGGACCAGTGATTCGTCATCACACAATCACACTGATAACACATGACATGACATAGTAATTCGTTTTGCTGCATCAATACAATGTCATAGCGGCTCTGATGATTCAGCTGGGCCGAGTAGACCCGGCTGGAATTGAACTCAAGAAGAGTGGCTCTTGGGGCTAGTTGGTTGGGCGCCTCGTTTGCGTCCTGTCCCCCTTCGTCCTTGCGTTTGCTGCGCAAGAAACGTTTTATGAAATGGAAATCAACCTCTACTGTCAGCCACAAGGGCCGCACGGATAAACAGGGCGGCGCCACCGAGCCCTTGACATTAGGTCTCGCCGCCCTCGCCTCGTCGCCTTCTATGGAAGATCGGGTTCCATTTCCTGCCGAACGACCGCAGCTTGGAGTCCAAAGGCCAATCGGGACGTTGTATAAATGATAGGCTCAGGGAGCATGCACTGTCAGTTCGATCGTCACCCTCGGGAAATCTGGCTGTACACTGTGACAGATGTGGGTGTGTCCCGAAGTTCGACAACACCGTTATCTTAGCCCGTAACCAAAACAAAATGACAAGGGAGATATCCGAAGCGTCTTTCATAGACAAGCACTGATTGGATGATGTCGCATTTCTATCGTACATGTCGTGAATTCTTGCAGCTGAAGTATATATATTTATATATATATATGTCGTGAATTCTTGCAGCTGAAGTATATATATATATATATATATATATATATATATATATATATATATATATATATATATATATGTGTTTTCCGAGAATAAACTTCAGCTGCAAGTTGCGCTCTGTGTTGTTCGTTTCTTTTACTTGTTCGTTGTTTTTAGCACTTTTACCCCGGAGATATGGATCACCAACTAGCCCAAGTGCATACCCTTCTACTGTTCTCCTCAATCCTAGCTTCCCTCCCTCGATAAAGCGGACAGATGACTGCACCCTCGTCAGAATTAAAGTCACTGCTGGTGACCTTAGTCAGAAGTCCTGGGACAGGGGTCGGCGAATTCTGTGCCTCCCGCAGTTTTTCGTGCGTTGCCATTCATACCTGAGTCAATCACACTTGATATAAGCAACATTAGAGCTGCAAGAACTTTCATAATAGGTACTAACGTAAACAGCACAGCATTCTGCGTGTATACACCATGGAGCGGATTGAAAATGAAACGTGGTGCAATGTGCAAGTCTGTTAGTTCAACGCATGCAAAAATAGTGTCGCCTTTTTCAAGCGCCGTTCGTCAGCTCAATGTGAGACGGAGAGCGCACCAATGCTGGCACATCTGTCGATATAATTACGGACATCAACAAACGTGGCAGACCGTGCGCAAACCATGGTCGAACCTTGTCGTACCAAGCAGCGCTTTTTGTGCTAAACGGTGTCACCGGCTGATCGGACCCGCTGTCCCCGACAGTGGGGCGAAATATTTGGAACAGGATTGTGCCTCCAGTGACCTTGGCCGACGAAAGAGAAAACAAAAGAATTTAGCGCCTTTTGTGTAAAGCTGGGTACGCTAAGGCACTACAGAAGGAATGGGCATTCATTGAACCAGGATCGAGAACTCTGACGTGGCCATTTTTGACGTGGATGGACATTTCGTCTTGTGGGACATTTTTACCAGAAACCCAAAATCTATAAGTACTGAAAATAGCTAGAACCGAATGAAGGGTGCCAAACATATGAATCTTAGCTATTGCATTTCATCTACCGTAGAGGCGATGCTTGATTTATTTTATGCTGCATGAACCTCATTTTGTACGTTTGTGTATGATGTTTCCGTTCCTTGATTTATGATCTGTTCCTTTTCTTATCTGAAATGTTTTCGTGTTGTTTTATCGGTAAATAATCTGTGTCTACAATGTTACTTGAGCGTGTTTATTTTTGTCTTCCGTCGCTAAGATGTATTTCCTTTTGTTATAGCTTTTGAATTGACTTAACACAAATGCATTTAGTTAATTGCCTGCCGCCCCCCCCCCCCCCACACACACAGACGAGCATAATGTTGTTTTCGTGAGCCAGCAATATTTATCTGTATAATTGTGATCATAAATAAATATTATGTATCAAAGGTTGTATCAATCATAGGAATCCCGGAGAAAAGTTCACCGGAGAAAAGCTCACCGCGAAAACCGGCGGATGCGGAGAAAATCTCACCGCAGTTTTGACCAACCCGGAGACAAGCTCACCCAAAATTTTGTCTTTTCGAAACTAGGCTTTAAAGTGACTGAGCGTATGTATGTCTTACTTCTTATCTTGTCCCCGTCCACACTGGAATTAGGAGTAGAGGGGGTACCTTTTGTTATGTTGTTCCTCGTGACGGATATAGGAGATGGTATTTTGTTTAGTAAAGATAGACCACGGGTTCTTTAGTTCTAAGCGCATTTTGCCTATTTCCTATTGGCTGAGAGTTGCGTGGTCGAACAGCAGTATCTGAATGCATTTGCTATATAAAGCGAACTTTTCTAGCCGTATAGCACTTCTGCTGTCACCATGGAGGTTATTCGTACTAATAAGGGAAAGGCGAAGGTTCTGCTTGACGGTTATGATTATGTAAAAAAGCAGTCAAAGAATGGGTGGATCCGATGGCAGTGTCGAATGCAGCGAACAGGCGGATGCAAAGGAGCGATGACTACGGACCATGCTGTGAGTATAACAATCTTTGTTTTCCCCTGCATAGAATACCTATGGGCTATGGGTGCATTTGTATGTTTGTGATGCATGCTGATGTGATTTTCTGTACTAACCACAATTTATTTGTAGGTACTTTTGTCATTCAAAAAAGGTTTTGAATTTTATTTGTGATGAGAAACTGGTTTTGTGAAGTGCGGTAAACCTAATTTTTTTAAAGGTGACAAAAATAAATGTTGCCAATAAATGAAAAAAAAAATCTATCTGAATGGAATCTATAGACTACATGCACACTGACAAGCAATTTAGCATATTTTAAGTGTTCAATGTGAAACGGGTGTTCTGTCTTTATTAGAGCTATCATGAATTTTATTATGCTACGTACTTGTAGAGAAAAATATACATTCTTAGCCGGTATCTTTAGGTACACATTTCAAAGTGTCTTATATTAGGAAGTTTTCAACTTTACTTTTCTGTTCAAAGTAAGCAGCGTCTCATATACCCGTGTTTATATACCACTTGGTATTGCAGATCACTCGCTTCTGGTCGGTGACTGAGCACAACCACGCCAACGACGCCAATGGTACTAAGGTGACGAAGTTACGAAAAGACCTGAAAAGAAAAGCACAAGAAACGTCAGAACCTCCAAGCAAGCTCTTGGCTCAAGCACTAAGTAACTCGTCGACAGCTGTGCGCGAGAACATCGGGAACCTGGAGACGGTACGTCGTGACCTGCGCAAGCAAAGAAGCCGGCTGCGCCCAACGGAGCCACAGTCCACCACAGAGCTCCAGGTCACAGACATCTGGGCAACAACCGGAGGGGAACTACCACAACAGTTCCTCATCTACGACAATGGACCGGAGCGGCGGGACCGCATGCTCGTTTTTGCCAGCACTGAACAGCTGAGAGCCTTGTGTACCAGCCGAACCTGGTACATGGATGGTACGTTTTCGGTATGTCCTCGACTTTTTAAACAACTTTACGTGCTGAGGTGCGCAGTTGGCGAAAGCTCTGTCGCCTGCGTTTATGCTCTCCTTCCTGGTAAGAGCCTTGCAACGTACGAAGAGCTGTTCCAGGCAATCCTTGACGCTTGTGAAGCGAAGGGATACATCCCAGATCCGAGCACCATCATTAGCGACTACGAAATTGCTGCCATCAAGGCTGCAAAAGAAGTCTTCGGGCAGAACATTGCATCCAGGGGGTGCTTCTTCCATCTCTGCCAGAGCACCCATCGCAAGGTAATTAGCGCTTCAAACATATTCATTCGAGTAGACAATAAGCAAGTAACTTTCTTGCGATAAAATCAGCTATTGATATATACACAATTTTGAAAAAGAAAAACAGGTAAAAAAGTTAATAAGTAAAAGATGCGCAACGTCTGAATTACCATTAAAGGTTTATTGTGACGTTTCAAATGCTATGTTAACCCTCGCTCTTTCTTTTTTATGTGTTTTTGCATTATAATGTTCTGTATTAGTTGGGTTCTAATTTCGCACTGTTCTTCGTATAGGTACGGGAGTTGGGGCTCATCACCAAGTACCGGACAGACGATGTCTTCCGGAAGTTTTGCGGCATGCTTGATGGGCTTGCCTTTGTACCTCCCGACCTCGTGCCAACCGGACTTGAGTACATTCGGGACCACGCTCCTGACGACATGGACGATCTCCTGACGTACTTCGACGCGACGTACGTGAGCGGAACCTTTCGCACTGTTCAGACCATGGGAGCAGCTGGGCAACTGACAACAACCGTGCGCCGCCGGCGCCCCGAGTTCCCTCCGGAGCTCTGGAATGTAATGGAGGCTACGCTACAAGGCGAGGACCGCACCAACAACGCGTGCGAGGGGTGGAACAATGCGTTTAAGCTCCTCGTTGGGCATTGCCATCCCAGTGTTTGGAGGCTTCTCGAGTGCCTCCAGCAAGACCAAGCAGTGGTTGCTACAACGTTGCTGCAAGTCAGTCGAGGAGAGCCACCTGCCAAGAAAACAAGGAGGGATACCAACCGCCTGCAGAACCGACTACGAAACCTCTGCAATGACTATCTGCAGCATAAGCGGCTTACTGTGCTTCTTGAAGCCGTTGGTGACTGCATTCGCTTTTGAGGCGTAATAAAAAAGATCGTGGTCAAAAGTGCGGTGAGCTTTTCTCCGGGTTGGTCAAAAGTGCGGTGAGCTTTTCTCCGCATCCGCCAGTTTTGCGGTGAGCTTTTCTCCGGTGAGCTTGTCTCCAGTGAGCTTTTATCCGGTGAGCTTTTCTCCGCCGCCCAATCATAGAGTTCGCTAAAACGGAACGGGCTTTGAAATATTTATCGATTAGTTTTCATATCTTTGTCGCCCGAACCGTACTGAATTTACTCAAGTAAGGCACTGCAGACAAAAGCACACACGTGTGAGCCTAGCTCAGCGGAATGCCTTTGTCTGTACGAGAACTGCATGGCCCAGGCACTTTCCAAAGCCACGTGCACGCGCCCGTGCCTTTGTCAGCACTGCAGGTCGATGCTTGTCGAGCTTATAACGTGATTACGACTCAACCAATTAACCATTCGAGTCAAGTTACCATTCGATCCGCCATTTGCAAGGCCACGCTGCATGCACCGTGACTGTACCTCGGCGCTAGCCC
Source organism: Ixodes ricinus (assembly GCA_037355805.1). NCBI lineage: Eukaryota > Metazoa > Arthropoda > Arachnida > Ixodida > Ixodidae > Ixodes > Ixodes ricinus. The sequence goes on along the minus strand of JAZHYW010029925.1, from coordinate 21,270 downwards.
TGTCCCTCAGCGCCAGCTCTTGGCGTTGGCTAATGTTTCGGATTGAATTTAAACTACTAAGGCTGCTTACATGTTCGCTTCGTTCCCTGCGAGGGGCGCTAGAAGCAAAGCGTCTCTTAGTCTGAAAGATACAGACATTTAGAAAAACACTCCTAGGTAAGAAGAAAGGCCGGAGTACTGGAGTTTTTGCGTCACCTGACTGAGGCCATCGCGAAGCACAGGTCGGAGAAGGGTGCAGCACGAGTCTTCATCCTGTGCTTCGCGCTCGCCTCCCTCACCACTACTATAGGGGACGTAGAAACTCTAGCACTGCTGGCCTTGTTACCTATCCTCGTATGCACCTCAATAACCCTAGCATAAAAAAGTCCGGCTCCTCGTCGCGGAACGTTACTGATCTCGCTCTTTATGTGCTCAATTAAGAAATATGTGGAGTGCATCTGAGATTACATTTTTGTTATTTCATCAAAACGTACACATTTCAAACGACAAAAACATGCCTTTCTTCCTTCGACAACGAAACCTTGTAAGAACTACTTCGGGCAGCGCATGAATAATGCGCAAAACTTCCTTCTTTCTTCATTGGACGACGAGTATAGGGGTGTTACATCGAAGCATCCTAGATGAAGAAGGAGCTCGGGCATGACAGATCGGGCGGACACTCCTGCCCCATTTAGGTCACGCTGTATCTAAAGGCAAAAGCTGCGCCTGACTGCAATTAAAATAATTAAAATGATCGCGAGCGTACAACAAACATAAATTAAGTTGTCTAAACCCGACTCTGTTATAATTACAAAGAGCTGCCCATAATTGCACGAAGCTGACCGATTATCTGTGATGGATTTTCATCGTTTCGCAAGAAACAACACATGCTACATCTGCTACATCTGCTACAAGAGTCGTCTTTGTACGCTGGATGAGCGTAGCTTGACTCACAAATTTAGGCAGTCAAGCTTTTTGGAACCTGATCCTACATGCGTCGCCCTTAAACCGAGGTACGTAAGGCTTATTTGGCTCTGTACGATGTTGAGGACCAGCAGAAACTTATTTGCTTTCTATATATCGTGCACCTTTGTAATATTAGTCACCGAATATATATATATATATATATATATATATATATATATATATATATATATATATATATATATATATATATATATATATATATATATATATATATATATATATATATATATATATATATATATATATATATATATATATGGGTGGTTTCATCTCAAATCGTGCAGGCAAAAAGGGTCGAATTTTTAATTTCGCTGAAAAAAATATATGTTATGGCGTCGTCTCTAAAAACGCAGTAGCCACAAACCGCAAGTCCGTCGGATTTTTTGTTCTCGACTTACGAATTTTAAAAGAGGCCGCGGCGGAAAGCAGTGTTTTTCACATCCGTCGGGGGTCGGATGTTTCGCTCGATCTCCCGTCGTGGATTTTCAGTCCACATTATATTAACTTTTTTCAAGCACTCTGTGGGCACAGGGAAAAGGCTCTAATACCATGAAATAATTTTAGGCGTTTTGCTTTTTTTCTGTAAAAATGTCAAAAACGCCCCCTCGGTCAATTGTTGACGAACTTTGACAATTAAATACTGGCGATCTACTTGGGTTACATCAATACTTTTTATGTCTACGGAGAGCCCAAAACACGCTCTTTATAGATATTATAAAATTACTTACCTGTATAAAATAGCCTTTGCGGGACGTTTACGTTAATGTTATGCGAAAACCAAAAAGTACCAACTTTAAGATCGATTTTCTCAAAAACCCCATTTTTTATTTTTTTATTTTTCGTTAAAATGTAGATATGATAGTTGTCTACTCGAAAAGCAAGTCGAGAAAGTGTGTATTTTGTTTGTATGTTCTATATTTAAGCCTCAATATCGCAGAAAAACGTGTTTTTACGGCTCGAAACGGACTTGCGAATTGCGGGTCTTCACAAACTTGAAAATGTTTTTGCCTTCTTTCAAAGTTCCCACATAATAATGAAATACAGTAGTTCCACCCTGTTATATGTATTTTCTCATTTAAATTTTATTATAAGCGGCCAGCTACCTTGGATAAGTTGAAAATAGAAAGCAATACTTCTTAAAAGACCAGCAGGCGTCGTAAATTTGTAATGTGTAGAAATCGGCAGACGTCGTATTGATTCGGAGCCCTGATTGGCCTATATGAACGTCCCGCCCTTTCGAAACCAGCAGATGACCACGACCTTTTGCGCTCGTTGTGTTAGATAGGACGGCCCATGACAGTAAAGCGAGCAGCGAACCCTGTGTCACGAGGAGTGAAATGATACGAATGTGGCGTTGACGCGGCGACAGTGACGACCACCCAGGAGGAGTCAATCAGTCAGAGCATTGCAGAAGGGAAAGCAAAAAGTGTTGCCTGGGAGGATGAGGACACCACGGTCTTACAATATCGGCGGTCAACAACAGTTCTGCCTGCCTAAACAACGCCGCGTGCACGCTAAAACCGGCGGCGCGGGACAACAATCCCGCAGACGCACACACGAAGATAGGCCGGTTCCGATAGGGATGTGGGCAAGTCCTGAAACCAGCCATCCGCGCACGCGTGAAACGATACCGCGCATTTGTCCAAGCTTCGAGAGCCATATATCCTTGAAAGGGCCGTGCTCTATCTCTCTCCGCGGGGATCCCATAGCACCAAAGGGTTATCTCTTTTGGAAACAGCAAAGCCCGGAGATTAGTTGCGTCGAAGTCAGCCTCCTTGTTAACGATAACCGTTTGTGAAGAGTGCTTTTCTCCTGAGATGAAAAGTTAGCGACGCTGACGTGTTCTTCTGAAAAAGGCGAGGGGAAAGAGGAAGTTTGAATAGCTACAGTAACTACCTCGAAAGCTCCTCTCCCGATAGGGAGCTCGAGGCATGTTACGTATCGCTGGCCTTCTCGCGCATAGAACTGCGCTGCTCGAATCTATTCTTCACTCTGTTCCGCACTGCCGTCGTGAACGAAAACTGATCCTGTGTTTTAGAAAAGCCAGAAGTGCAGACTTGAGCCATGAGTGACAAATTCAGTGAACACCGACTAATTTGTGCCGATTATTTACAGAGGCACAAAAGTAAGATTGATTGCGGGCGCTTTGTACGTAAGGTTTCAGAGCTGAACATCGAGTTGCTGAAACGGATGCTGCCGGCTGAAAGCGCCGAACGTGTAAGCAGTGAAGACGTGCTCTGCATGAATTGCTTCCGAAGATTCAAGAGCGACATTGAAGAACTTCAGAGAGAACAAAAAACGCCATCATCGACCTCATCCTCGCCATCCCTCACACCAGCGGACACGTCATTCAACGACGAGGAATCCCTGCTCCAAGGAGTGACTGAGACGATCGATGCTGCAGAAGTGAGTGTCACACCACTGAAACTTCCATCTAACGTAAGTCCTACCATTCGCACGACTTACGTTAAGCGAAAACAGTTGGAGGCTACAGAGGATTTCCGAAAGAAAATTGGCCGTAAACTGAGCGATGTCTACGAAGCACCCATAGATGTGGATCAGGAGGAGCCTTGTTCCTCGTGCGAAGAATGGATGAGCAATTTGCGCGTTGCCTATGTAAGGTGCACGTCACAGCAAGAACGCTACCGCCTCCTATCCCTCTTGCCATCTCATCTTTCAAAGAAGGATATCTTGAAAAGTATCCCCGAAGCCACAATGCACACTTTGGATAAGTCGAGGAAGATGAAGAAAGAGATGGGAGTTTGGGCGGCAGCTGATCCTTATGAGGGACATCCTTTAGACGAAGAGGATATCGCATTGGCGCTTTCTTATTACACATCAGATGCCACTGACTGCACGAGGCAAAGCCCCAATAAGAAAGACGTTGTGAAGGTTTTTAGAGACGGTCAAGAAGTATTTGTCACTAAGCGGTTTTTGACACGATCCATTAGGGAAACTTATGGGGAATTCAAAGCAGCCCATCCGGAATCAAAGATCGGCTTAACGAAGTTTTATTCTCTTCGTCCCAAGTGGGTAAAAAAGCGCCCGGTTCACGAAGAATGCGTATGCGTTTGCTGCGCTAACTTCTCGCTCTGCCTTACCTCCCTCTCCAATGCAACTGGACGGTCTGTGACTTTTGGGGATGTTCAGAAACTGTTCCTGTGTGAGAACCCTTCGAAAGACTGCTTCCTGCTAGAATGTAAAGTCTGCTCCAATAAGAAGCACGTATCTCTGGCTATGCTAGGAGTTGAACTGGAAGACGAGCTGGAGTTGGCCTTGTGGGAGTGTGGCGGCGAGTTAGTTAAAAAACATTTGGGAGCCACGGCATTCCTCAACGAGTTTGAAAAGTGGGCGAAAAAGTATATTCCCCACAATTACATCCGGTGCGCTCAAAGAAAAGCCATATGGCTGGAGAAAGCGCACGTAAAGTCACGTACTGTGATTTTGCACTTTGATTTCGCTGAAAACTGGAGTGTTGTGATCCAACGTGCCGTACAGGGATATCATTGGAAAAACAAAATGGTGTCAATCTTTACCTGCGTTGCTACGAGCAAGCTAGGAACGCTAAGCTTTGGTGTCGTGAGCGATGACATTTGCCATGACTCGGCGCATGCGGTGTTCGCACTGAACGTCATCGAAGAGAAGCTGGAGGAACTTCTGCCTATTTCCTCTGAGCTCGTTTATGTTTCCGACGGCGCTCCAAGCCACTTCAAAAACAGACACCAGATGTACGAGTTCAAAAAAAGACTGTTGCCACCAAGTGGATATACACAGCGTCAGGTCACGGAAAAAGCGCGTGCGACGGAGTGGGCGGCGTGCTCAAGCATCATGCATCAATTTATAACTTGTCAACTACAGAGTCAAATTCTATAACAAACGCGCAAACCTTCGTTGAAGCACTCAGTCAGAAAATCAAAGGAATCACTATACTCTCGATATGCCAAAAGGAGATCACTCGTTTCCGGAAATCAAAGAAAAAAGAGTGGGAGAAGGAAAGTCTCCTAAAGGGAATTCGATCATCACACGTGTGGAGGAAGCGGAAGGAGGAAGGAAGCTACACCGTCATCTTAGAAAAGGTTTGTGAAGCACCGCAGGAACCGGACATATATCATCAGTGAGTGCGTGCCGGCTGGCTCAACAATACAACTGTGGACAGAGTGGCTCGTATAAACATTGCCAGAAGTCCCGAACTAATTGACAGTAACATCGAAGTTGTTTATTATTATGCTGTTAGCCTGTTTTCGAAGAATGTTCTCTCTTTCTCTATCATAAATCCCCAGCGTATGTTTTGTTTTATTTTGGTTTTGCCTTTCCTTTCCTCAGGCCGGAAGGTGACGCCTCAACGGATAAGGTGACGCTTCAACGGATAACTTTCGCTTATCCGTTGAGGCGGTTGGAAGGTGACGAAGAATGGGTTGCTGCCGTGGCTCCCTCCCTCGTTTCGGATTTTTTTTTCTTCAGTTTATTCTGTCCGGCCTTTTGGCATTCGAAGAAGATGCGTGCTTTGTATATATTCTTTTTTGTTTTGCTTCGAGGTCCCACGTGAATTGATGTTTGGTTATGTATTACCTTTGTTTAGTATTACAGTGACCCTCGGAGCCCGCTGAATAATCAACTTTAGTGACTCATCCTCGTGAAACTGTGGTCTGTTAAGTATCCTACTTGTTGGAGAGAGTCACGGTCAAGGATCTGTAAGAGTGTGTTACATTCGAACGACAAGGTCGGGCGGAGAGTTGTTTTCGTCGCGAGTGTCTATATAAGTCTTTATCGAACAAAGGAAGGCTAGGGTGCGGTCAGGGGCCGCCTCTCTGTTCGTTGACCTCCTCCTGTAGACTCGTGAGTTTTCCAGTTTGCTTTTTTGATTGTTTCGGGCTGGTGCCCCAGTTTTGCCCGTAGTGGCGCAGTTTTGCCCTTAGTTGCCTGTTTTGCCTTCGTGGTGTGCGTTTGCCGTGCGCGGCGTGTGTGTAGTGCACCGGAGATCGTCTCGCCGATCGACGTGGTGACATCTCCATCTGGACACCGTCATCCTGCTAGGCTTCAGTGTCGTGGGACTGGACTCGGTCAGTTAAGACTCTTTTTATTTCGTGTGTGTTTCCTAGCCCTGCTGAACTTTGTTTCTCGAATACAATTCCGCTGAACGTTTTTTTTACTGTTTTCTTACTGTTTGTTAGCATTGTTTACTTGTTGGGTTTATTTCGTCAGGGCGTAGAGGCCTGACGTTGCTGTTGAGAGTGTGTTCGCACGCATTTGGTTGCGTCCCGTTTAGAGAAAGCCCAAAGGAGTTTGTTTTTGCTCTCGCCGTCTGCGGCTGAGTTTTTCCGTCTTGATGAAATTTTTGTTTTTTGTTTTACCTTTACGTATCGTCGACGTCTTTGTCTGACTCCCGAACAGGCGTGGACCTATCGCCTCGCCACCGGTCGAACCTAAATCTTTTATTATTTTAAAGTAAATTTCGTTAAGATCGGAGTTGGGTAATTTCATTGTTATTCATTTATTTTTATTCCCTACCCTTCTTCGTGACAATCTCTCCGTGTGTTTCGGATCGTTTCAGTGTCATTACTTTTGTGTATTACGGAAGTAAAAGGCCACTCCCTGGTGATCTGTGCGATGTGCGTGAACAAGCCCTAGGGTTCGGTTTCGGAAAGAATTGTATATAATAGATCAATGATGTGGTGACTTTTTATGTCTTAGTAATATGACAGCTAATAGCTAGTCATGCTAGTGTACACTGAAAGTTTTATAAATCGAAAAAATACACCGTCTGTGCCTCTTCGATATTGAAGGTCTACTTGGCCTGCTGATTTGATTAGATATGTTTCTCGTGGTTTCCTGCTCTTTTCAAAACATAAATAACTGTTCAATACCACAAAATGCGTTTATAGTTGATTACAGAACGCAGACGAAAATTCAAGAAAACTTTCTTACAATTCATATAAGCGCACGGTTTTTTTTTTTTTTTTGGTCTGACTTATGGCTTGCAAAATGAAGACGTCTTTTCCGATATTGAGGCTTAAATATAGAACATACAAACAAAATACACACTTTCTCGACTTGCTTTTCGAGTAGACAACTATCATATCTACATTTTAACAAAAAATAAAAAAATAAAAAATGGGTTTTTTGAGAAAATCGATTTTAAAATTGGTACTTTTTGGTTTTCGCATAACATTAACGTAAACGTCCCGCAAAGGATATTTAATACAACTAAATCATTTTATAATATCTATAAAGAGCGTGTTTTGGGCTCTCCATAGACACAAAAAATATTGATGTAACCCAAGTAGATCGCCAGTATTTAATTGTCAAAGTTTGTCAACAATTGACCGAGGGGGCGTTTTTGACATTTTTACAGAAAAAAAGCAAAACGCCTAAAATCATTTCATGGTATTAGAGCCTTTCACCTGTGCCCACAGAGTGCTTGAAAAAATTTAATATAATGTGGACTGAAAATCCACGACGGGAGATCGAGCGAAACATCCGACCCACGACGATCTGAAAAATACTGCTTTCCGCCGCGGCCTCTTTTAAAATTCGTAAGTCGAGAACAAAAAATCCGACGGACTTGCCGTTTGTGGCTACTGCGTTTTTAGAGACGACGCCATAACATATATTTTTTCAGCGAAATTAAAAATTCGACCCTTTTTGCCTGCACGATTTGAGATGAAACCACCCATAATATATATATATATATATATATATATATATATATATATATATGAACTGAGAGGAAAAGCAAAACCCTTGATGGAAACAGCAACAACGGGTGGTTTATTCTTCGACGTTTCGGCCGGAGTCCGGCCTTCGTCAGGAAGACGAAGGCCGGATATATCTATCGACAGGAAGATATATATCGTCTTCCTGTCGAATATATATTCGACAGGAAGACGAAGGCCGGATATATATATATATATATATATATATATATATATATATATATATATATATATATATATATATATATATATATATATATATATATATATATATATATGAGTTTAAATTCTCTGTACGAGCTTAATCTCACGATCTGCGTTTTCAAAGAAACGCGCACAACAATTCCGCACTATTTATTTATTGGTACTGTTAGATGGAATCCGTGTGGTTAGTAAAGTATGATGATCATTCAAAATCATACAAAGCACCGACATATGATAAAATCTATAATCCTCAAAAATCACAAACACAACCACCGGTACTGGAAAGTAGATCTGTAACACTGCGAAACAAGACCCAAGACGTCAAGCACGTTTTAAATAAGCTCCCAAACAAAAACTAATTCTTTTCACATTTTTGTTTTACAAAACATTGCAACCACGTCACGAGAGGGAGTCAATTTCATATGAAATGCTTCCATATCATTCGATTGATTCGAAATGTTTCATATTTTATACATCTTTTCATGTGCCTATGCACGAATGTTCACTTTCTGCAGAGTAAAAAAGCCAGGCTGGCAGTCAAGATACGGGATGGTTGAGAGAAAAACGGACCCGTGTATTTCTCGCCGCAAAAATAAACTACGCGTCACCTTACACGCTGTTTCCCCTCAAAATGTAACGCTAATGGTTAGAACAAGAAGCCGAAGTTTCGAAACAAATTAATTTCGAATTTCAGAAGTTATGAACGATTTACGGCGATTTTCAATGAGGAAGTAGGTGCATTTTCGGCAGCAGACGTCATTTGTCTCCACGCATTGCCGGACTTCGTTAACCGCCATGTTTGAGCTGGAAAATTCCCGAAAATTAGTTATGCGGAACGCAAGTTCGTCTGCTTCTAGCGTAGGCGTCAGAATGCCGAGTTCTGATTACTCTGATTGGAAGAATAGTGGGTAGACCTCAATGCAAGCTGCCTTGAGGTCTATCCACTATCCTTCCAATCGAGCCAATCAGAGCTCGGTGTCTTTCTGACGTCATCGGGACCTCTGTGCAAAAGCAGACGAACTCGCGCTCCGCATAAATTCTGAATCAGACAATGGTGAGAAGAAGCGTTGCCACGTGGTTCCAACCGCTATTGTCGTATTTGGGCGGGTCTAAACAGTGGGGAGATGCGTAGCTTATTTCTGTCGTTAAAAAAAGCACGCTTTCTAAGATGAACACCCGGTATATCTGTGTAGCAATTTCAAATCGCGAGGTGGCATGAGAGCTGCGAAGCACGTGTCATCGTTTGGCGTCTCATTAACGTGACATCAGCTTCAAAGTATTTTGGTTTCTGACCGATTCATTAGCTGTGGTTGGATGATACATCGACAGCGTATCTGATGGGAAGGGGGCAGCTATGATTCGTCAGAACGGGAAAAAAGAGGGCGGTGGTTACGCCATTTGTCGAAACTTGTCGCGATCCTAATTTAACGGAGTCCTGAAAACACTGATATTGTGCCATTGAAAGTAAATCATTGACCCTGCTTAATTGAACGTTCGATTTAAATGGAGCTACATTAGTAGAAGGCCATGCCAGCAAAAATTTCAAATACAACAAATATTTTTTAATTAGTTGGAAACTAGAAACAACACATTGAGGATGGTAAATGCACAAAAAGAGGCTGATAAACTCAAACTACTGTCATACTATGAAATTTATCTGTACTAAAACACCGAGCTTCTCTGGCCAACAGAGTTAATTAACGCTTTCGGTATGTGCAAAAAAGAATCTTATTTTTTTAATATCTTTATCTTTCTCTTTCAGCATCGTTAATATATAAAGTCTTAAAGAGTAAAGGCTATCGGAGGACGGTTCTCATTCTTAGAATAGACAAATATAAAAAAACATGAACGCTATATTAAGACAGTTATCACATGGAATATTAAAACACATTCGTAATCCTTTCTTTTTATATTTACCCAGCGAAAACTTTTTGAGATATGTTGTGAATATAAAAAAAACTCCTGATCATTCAAGCACACAAAGCGACGCTTGCTGTGATATATCAGCCTTATTTTGTTTTTTTAAATAGATAAAATGTTTACGAGGAAAGTACATAACTTCTATTGTCACTCACTGCATCGTTCCGTTTGTAATTATATAGCGTATCTTGAGTCTTCAAGACTCACATTCGAAAACAGAAACAGACACGTCAAGCTTCTAAACAAATGTGTGACGGTTTGAAGCTGAGCTTCTTGGTTCATGCTTGTTAAAATGCCAGCTGAACGTTTGAAGGACACACACACAGAGACGAACAAAAAAGGCAGACACACCGCTGGACTAGCAACTATTTTAATGAAATCTTCTTTCTCTTTAGTCTACATATTGCGCTAAACGGATTCTTCTCTTTTTGTATATCTAAACCTTCGTCTTCCACGCTTCCTCTTCCTTCATGTGCCTGTCAAGTGTGCGGCTCTCCGCAGGTGTCACCAGTTCCTTGTGGTTCAGCGCGATTGACAGTGCACTCACGCAATGATCTCCCTTCGCGTCAATAGCAAGGGCCTCGAAAATTTCTCGAGCAACCCTGGTGCAATTTTTTGCCTGGATGTCAATGTTGGCAAGGTTTGGCGCACATGTGCACACCCGACGATGGGCCGCGAGGTACCCTGCTGCTGTTATGGCCTTCACCGACGCTGCGTGCTCTCTCGTTCTGTCATTAATGCACCTTCCTGTTTGACCAATGTAGCATTTGCCGCATGACAAAGGAATCTGGTACACGACTTCTTTTGTGCATTCGGTGTATCTGGTCTTGTGAGATGTGCTGCAACCTGTTTCTTCGCTGTTGTCCTCCCTGTTCACCTTCCGGCACATGGAGTATGCCTTATTGGACGCAGAGCATATTACCTGTACGCCCTGTCGGCCAGCAATCTTTTTTAGTCGATGGGTGAGCCCGTGGATATAAGGAGCGACCACATAAGGTGTCCGAGGCTTCATTGTTGTTATTGTTCCATCTCCTTCAGGTTGGCGCTTGATCTTTGCACATATGTTTTCACAAATCGAAACAAGAAGTGTCCTAGGGTAGCCAGCATCTTGGAGCCTGGAGATTTGTGTCGCGAAACTCCGCCGCACCTGATGCCCACATGACCTCCTAAGGGCGGAATTGAGCGCTGTGGTCGCAACTGCTCTTTTCACATTTTTTGTATGTTCGGAGCTAAAAGGAAGAAACCCTTTGCAGGATCTTGCCTGATATCTCCAGCACACATGTCTTTTCCTAAACTCTAAGCGAGAGATCCAGGAATTTTATGCAGTTGTTAACGGGGAGTTCATGGGTGAAGGTAAGATCGGCGCAGCTTTGATCGAAACACGTCATGACTGCTTCTTTACATCCGTTGGTTGCTTCATTAACCTCAGTGTTGCACAAGATTAGAAAATCATCCACATACCTAAAAATGGCCTCTACTCGGGGATCTTTTAAGTTGTCTTGGATAGCAGAGCCACATGCTTGCGAGGTAGATATCGCCATAGGTAGGGTAGCCACCCGGGACCCTATGTGTCTCCACCTCGCAACAGCTCCTCTTGACTCACGGAAAATTTCAGGGCATGCTTCCCTCAGTGAAATTGCCAAGGAAGAAAATGCACAAGTCGTAAAAGCCTATTTATATATTACATGCCGGGTTTGGAGTTGACATACAATTTTGGCCTTCTGCGAGGCGGGTTATCCTTATTTCTTCCTTGCCAAGACTGCGAGGAAGGGCGAAAGGAATTCTACCTCCAGAGAAGGGTGGCAAACATCAAACTCGCGGCGGGGGGGAGGGGGGGGGGGGTCATAGGGGAACAGATGTTAGAAAAGAAGAAGAGGAGAACGCGAGCAAAAGTGAAAACACATTTGGACAGATCCAGTGGCCCGTAGCACTGCACAACCCGAATTAAGTTTCTCTCGAACATTTGGTGCACGTCACTCTAAATGCATCACTTTAGTTGATCCATAAAAATGGCGTGTAGAGTTATCAGCCCATGCCGCCGCCTCAATTATGAACGTCCAAAATATGATATATTCGACACAAATGAGTGCTATACAGCAGGATAATGAACGAGCTAAACATGACACTAACTTCATGTATAGACACAGCGTAAATTTGCGCAGGACAGCATCAAAGCTGCACCATACCATTCAGTGTTTCTGCACATGTTTTATGTTAGTAACAAGGGTAACGCTTGTGCTTGGTTAGAAAATGTAGAACTGAGGATCGCATTTGTTCTTATTTTCGTCGCAGCTTGTACCACAGGCCCACCACTGCTGTCCGCTCTTCATTTCGATCAACATGTCGCCTCCAGTCTACAGATACATAGAAGCGATACACACGAGCCTCTATTTCACCGATGAAAACATGCGCTCGGCACTGAAATACAAACCGGACCCGGAAGACGTGTTCATAGTGAGCTATCCCGAATGTGGGACCACCTGGATGCAGTACCTTGTGTATAACATCTTCAGTGGCGGTGTTCCTCCAGAGAACATGGGAGAGTTCCTTTCGAGGTCTGATCTTCCTCGAGAATGACCGGAAGCCCAGCTCGTTAAGAAGATGTGCCGTCCAGGTTCCATCAAAACGCACTTCTCATTCGACAAACATCCCTATTCCACACGAGCCAAGTACTTGTACATCGCAAGAAACCCTTACGACTGCTGCGTGTCCTTTTACCACCACACGAAGTCATTTCATAGCCTACTTCTTCGAGACCGGAACCTTTCAACGAGTTCTTTCACATGTTTTCGGAAGGAAAAGTGGACTCTGGAGATTACTTTGACAACCTGCTCGTCCTGGTACGATCATCGACGTGAACCCTAACGTCCTCTTCTTGACCTACGAAGGTCTCAAGAAGGACACCGAGAGCTGGGTGCTGAAGATGGCAGACTTCTGGGCAAGAGTACGGTTCTAAGCTACGATGCGATGCTCACGCCGTTAAGACTATAATACAGATGTCCAGCATGGAAACCATGAAGAAACTTTTTAGCAGGGATTATGCCACACTGGACGGGACCAATTTGTCTACCGATGATAAGTCCAAAAATACTTCGGAATGCTTCGAAGAATCGGTGCTGGCTGCGATGAAAAAGCCAATGACTGGTGACTTTATACGTAAAGGTATCGTCGGAGACTGGAGAAACCACTTCTCCGAGGAGCAAGTTGCCAGGATGAGAAAGATGGATAGATATTAGAACAGCTGGCAGCGACGTCATGAAACTCTGGAAGGATGAGGATCTTCCATGACTGGACGTTAGGAAACGGTTTTCACCTTTGTCATATGAGCGGTAGCTTTTTTGTATGTGTGTGATTTTACCTCAATTGTGAAATAAAGGAAAGTAGCGAAATTTTAAAAATAGCATCAGATTTTCTTAACTTCTGTAAAAGACTGCGGATGGTGGGGGATTTTTATGAAGTCCGCATCACTGCTTTCCCGCACTGCACGCTAAATTTGATCATTTCTTTTACAACAATTGCTACGGAGAGGGAACAGCGCCCAAAGTACGGAGGACAAAGAACTGAGGAACACACAGACCGAGCGCTGACTCAACTGGTTTATTTCTGAAAACCACCTACCGGCATAAAAACACGGACAAACATCATCGGACCATCGCCTAAGGGCACCTGTCACAGCTCTCCAAGAACAAGATTTCCTTATCGAAGAGCACAGCTCTCTAATGTTCTTGTAGAGCTGTGACACGTGCCCTTAGGCGATGGTCCGATGTATGTTTGTCTGTGTTTTTATGCCGGTAGGTGGTTTTCCAGAAATAAACCAGTTGACAGTCAGCGCTCGGTCTGTGTGTTTCTCGTTCTTTGTCCTCCGTACTTTTGGCCCTGTTCCCCTCTTCATATCTATGCATAACCAACTCGCCCAATTTTCAACGGTGCTACAGCAATAGCTTAGTTCAAAAGTGTGATGTGTGCTGTTATTTGCATAGGGCTGGGCGTTGATAAAACATTTTAACCCGATTAATCGGCGGTCTTTAATCAATTAATTAATTCACTAATCGGTTTCGCTGATTTACATACCCCAGGTAGCACCAAACATTGTAGTAACGTTATTTTATTGTTGCGTATGTTTAAATAACGTTATGTGTTATACCTGAACATTAATGTAACGTTCAAGTTAAACATATTATGTTTTAGTTGTGTTTGAAACATTAGTATAACGTTCCAGTAAAACATATAATGTTATATGTTGTGTTATTAACGTTAATGTAACATTACATATGTAACCGTCAAATAACGTTAAAAATAGAACATTCAAATAATGATTTTGTAACAATTATTTTTAACGTCATTTCTGTGTTAATAATGAAACGTTAATGTAACGTCACATATGTAACTGTCAAATAACGTTAAAAATAGAACATTCAAATAATGATTTTGGAACATTTATTACTAACGTTATTTCTGTGTTAATAATAAAACGTTAATGCAACTTTATTTGTAGAACAATAAAATAATGTTTAAAATAAAACATTCAAATAATGATTTTGGAACATTTATTTCAAACGTTACTTCCGTGTTAATAATGAAACATTAATGCAACTTTATTTGTAAAGCAATAAAATAATGTTAAAAAATATAACACTCTGGCAATGCTGTTCGCCTATTCCTTTACTTTTTTTTTCCGCTCGATTTATTAAGGTTTTTTTTTTTTTTGGAAGGCACTTTATTTAAAGCCTTTCTATCCTGGGAAAAGTGGCGCCATTTATTGTTGTGGAAATGCTCGAGACAGAGACACGTGCCGTGCACCACTTCTGGGAAGAACAGGGCGTCTGAAATCTTGCTCAATCCTGCGCTACGCCGCCATGATCTTCCCAGGGGCTGCACGTTGCACGTGCCTCGTGCATCGACGCACCTTGCGCTACTTTTAGAACATGAAGGGGCTTCAACTCTACCTGCCCGGTGATAGTTGCAGGAAGGTAAAAAGAAAAGATTAAATACAAAAAAAACAAAAGAATATTTTTTTAATTAATTTATTTAAGGCTAGGTGGCGCAAGCTACCACCGATGTGACGGGATTCGGGAACAGCCAATATCCATCCATCCGCGTTCCCGCCACTGCCGCCGCTGGTTTCGCCGGTTCGATTTTCTTCGGCCGAAGGATTATTTTCGTCACTTTTGGGACAGTTTGAAATAGCTTGAACTGGTTTGAACCTTGAGTACGTTTGCTTTCGGTTAAGCTACGTCCAGCAGCGTCCACAGTGCTCATAAAGCGGACAACCGAACAGCTCCTGGACGGCGGGACTCGAGAACCGTAAGTAACCACCTTGTTGATAACCACTTTGTTCACGTGCTTATTTTCTTGAAAACAATCTGACTTAAGCTGGTATCCTATCGTTCTCTTTGTTTCAAAAGTAACAAGAGGGGAGAAAATGAAGAGACATAGAAAACCATTGCATCGTCTGTGCAACCGGCAGAAAAGAAGAAGAATCGCCGAGAGCGTGCACGACCATCTTGCGGACATTTTTCCGAACTCGGCTTCTGTGGCGGCGGATAGGGATTTGATGCTCGACAGAGCAGACGACAGCGACAACGGAGCGAAAGAGGTGTTAGACACAGTGCTACCCGACGGTTTCAGTGAACTTTGCGTCGACACAGATTCAGAGTCGGGTGGTACCGAAACCCGGTCGTCCAGCTCGAGTGAAAGTCCTTTGAGCCTGGCAAGCGAGCTAGCGACATGGGCGCATGACACCAAAGTCTGTGCATCTCATCTCAGCAAACTTCTAAAGATCTTAAAGAAACGCCACCCCGAGCTGCCTTGTGACGCAAGAACCCTAATGGGGACACCGAGGTCCTGTGATGTGAAAAAGATGGGGTCATCCGGTCTATATCACTACTTTGGGATTGAACCGGTACTAAGAGAAATGATGAGCGCAGGCAGGATCACTGGGAATACCATTTCACTGCTCTTCAACATAGATGGTCTGCCCATATCAAAAAGCTCAAGTAAGCAGTTTTGGCCTATTCTGGCATCTGTAGCCGAATGCTGCAATCCTGAACCATTTGTGATAGCTCTATTCGAGGGAGTCAAGAAGCCAGAAAGCCTAGATGACTATCTAGCAGACCTCATTTTGGAGATGAGCACCTTACTGAGAGAGGGCATTACTGAGGGTTGTCAAAAGTGTGCAGTACGTGTGCACGCATTTATTTGCGATGCACCAGCAAGGGCGTTCTTGAAGTGCATCAAAGGCCACGGAGGATACTTCAGCTGTGAAAAATGCACTCAAGAAGGAGCTTTCTCCGAAAGCTGCAGGAAAGTTATCCTTCCAGATGTCAGCACACCCTTGCGAACTGACGAGGCATTCCTGAACCAAGATCAAGAAGAGCATCACCATGGGCAGTCTCCTTTAGTCAAGCTAAAGATAGGCATGGTGAGCCAATTTCCGCTGGACTATATGCATTTAGTGTGCTTAGGGACCATGCGGAAGCTTCTCCTCCAGTACTGGATGCGAGGACGACCTCATAGATCCAAGCTTCCACAACGTACGCAAACTGACATCTCAACAATGCTCGTAAGACTACGGAAGCACACTCCCCAGGAGATGGCTCGGAAGCCCCGAGGTCTAGACGAACTGGAGAGATGGAAGGCCACTGAGCTACGGAACTTCCTCTTATACTTTGGTCCATTTGTTCTAAAAAATCAGATGGAGAAGCGCTACTACGAACACTTCCTCAAACTTAGTATCGCAGTCTCCATTCTAGCAAGCCCAAGACTTTGCCAAGTGGAACTGGCGCTTGCAGAAAAGCTGCTCAGAGAGTTTGTCCTTGATGCTGAAGATCTGTATGGTGAGGGTGTCTATGTTTATAATGTACACTCTTTGGTGCACCTTCCTGCAGATGTGCAGAAGTTTGGACACCTTGACTCTTTCTCTGCTTTCCGGTTCGAAAACTTTTTGGGCCAACTAAAGCGAGAGTTGAAGTCGCCCAACCTTCCACTGCAGCAGGTTGTGAAACGTCTGTATGAACGCACTCAGTCTGGCAAGTCCTTAAGAGCACCATCAAAGCAGCAGGAACTGCTACAGAACCCGCATGATTCTGGACCCACACCTCCAGGGTTCAAAGGAAAACAATTTCGCAAAGTGGTCCTTCCCAGCATGGTTGTGGAAACCAACACACGTGATTCATGCCTTCTAATGGAAGATGGCAATGTGGTTGTGGCAAGAAATGTTGTGTCGGATGGAGGAGAGGTCAAGATTTGTGGACAGTTCTTCAAGCAACTGGCAAACTTTCATACCAGCATTTCTCACATAGATCGACTGTGTATCTACAGAGCCTCTCGACTGTCATCTGCAACTGCTTTGTGGAATGTGAAGCAGATCAAGTCAAAGTGTTGCTGCTTTCCTTGTGGAAGCGGTTTTATGGTTACTCCACTCTTGCATACTGGATAGCTGACATAAGGTATGAAAACCCACACTAGGAAGTCCTTGCAAATTTTTCAATATTTAAATGGTGTGAATAAACATAAAACATATCTGTTCCAAGTGGTGTGGAGTATATGATATCTGCTATGTGCCAACTTCTAAATAGTGCCCAAGAACTTTCTTGTAGCAGGAAAGTTGAGATGAATAAGTTTGTACCAACCTGAAAATCCTTGAATTGTGAGGGAATTTTGGATTATCTGGAAAAGTCTTCGACTATAGCAATGACAAGTGCAAGTAACAGCGGTATGCAATGAAGCCGACAGTCACGAGATGCTGAATGGGGTTGCTTGAATTGTGCCTAGGCAGTTGAAGCCACCACTCAATTAAACGGGAAGTGCCTCATGTAACGGTATTCTAGCAAGCATGACGAGCATAGTGACTATTGGCTCGTCGGAGCAATCGCTGCTCGGGGAAGTACCCTTTCGGTAGAAGGACCGGCCAGGGAATTTTATCAAGAGCCGGGGAAAACCTGGAAAAGTCGGTGAAAATCAAAGAATTTTGGTAGACACAACCTGAAATAAGGAGTGATGGTAACAGTACAATTATGAACATCACATGAGAAATTTGAAAAAAAAACGCTGAGAAGCACGAGCAGTTCTATACTGTAAAAGGTCACAGTGTCTGTAGAATTACTGAAGTGACATTGGGATTTTCGATTAGAATGTGGTTGGACTTTACTGTTTACTCGTATATGAGGAATGCTTTAGTTTTCCCAAATCCTATTTACGCATTTGTGCATACTATACACAACTTTATTTTTGCGTGCTCAAAATTGCACGAATTTCGTGAAGCACTGTTTTCAGGAATATTTTGCAAGAATAAAATTCTGCGACGGGGGTGCCTGGAATGGCATTCTATATACCGTAAAATACCGAGCATCCGCACATTCCCTACTAAGTGCCCATCCCAACATTTTGCAACATCTGAAAAAATATGCACAGTAGATATATAGGTAAAATTAATGACCTAACAAGCGCTCATTCCCCAATTTTCGCGATTATCTTCATATTTTGAATGGGCGCTTGCTCGGTATTTTACGGTATACTGTAAATGACTTCATTTTTGTGGGCACAAAATTTTGCGAAGTGTCAAATTCGGGGTTATTTCGCGGGAACAAGATTTTGTGATTGGGTGTGATGACAGTGTATTCGCACCTATGGGATAACCTATTCCCACAATCGATTTCTCGCAATGGAGCCAATCGCGGAATTCGCGAAAATTAAGTCGTTTACAGTATTCATTTATCCGGGGTGAGTTATTCACCGAAGATTAACTTTTTATGATTTTCATCAAATTGATAAATCAGCAAAAACTAGGTCCCCATGAAAATTAAGTTATTTATAATATCTTATTTTACAAAAAAGTAGGTATGCTCTTCACTAATGGTCTTAATTTTAATTTTTAGGAGATGTTCTCAGTGGCCCACTTCATGTTGTCTGACGACATATCCGTAATCGCATCAGACTGGGTTCAGGATGGGAAGTCTTTCTGGCCCCCTTTCAAGAGCTCAACAAAAGTTACCGCTGCAATAAAAGGACGAATGAAGCCTGACCACGACTGGGAACAATTCACCTGCAGGGTGTTGTCATCCACAGGTAAGCTGCTCTGAGGTTCATGCTGTTGTCTTTTTTGATTCAACAGTAAATGTTAATTTGGAGGTTCACATGCCTAACCAAAATGGGTACCCCAGCGATGGACTGAAGACTAGTTTAGACCACCTGGGAATCTTTTGACATGTTTCCCAATTCTGAGTGCCTTTCTCCAGTCGAAATTATAGTCTGCAATCTTTCATAACATGGAAGTTTTCTGTTGGTTGTTGATTAGTATCTAAGGTGCTTGTGATTCTACTTTTGATTATCGTGGCATCAGCACTGCAGCGATACCACTGCCCATGTGTGTGGCACTGCAGTAGTAGACACTTGGTACATAAATAGAGTTCCGTATTTTTGGTATTTATTTTCAAATTTCAGGGTGATTTTTCTGTGTTCATTTTTAGAGCGCAGCTCTTAGGCGCCCGTTTCCAGCTTGAGCGGCGTCGCCGTAACTGTAAGGTCATGTGACCCCCCGGGTCACGTGACCCCGTGAGGGGAGGAGGAGAAAGGAGGGGTATACCCTCCCCTGAGTACCCTTCTCTCCTCCTCCTCAAGAGCTGCGCTCCAATTTGGCGTTACAGGGAGTTGTAAACGGCTTTCATTTTTTTTCTCCCGAATTCGGTGTTTTTTGTGCTTTTTTATGTCGACTAGAAATTGGGGTCAATTGGGCGTAATGTCATAAAACCGAATGCAAATCAGTGCCGTTCCTAGCCAACACGACGTTATCTGTGCTATTGATGAATAAATGGCGCACATAAAAACCATTCCCGGAGAAAGAAGCAGCCTCGTGGACACGTTGAGTATGGTAGGCATCCGGGTTAAACATAAATAAAGTTGTTTATGCTGTGAAACTGGGATTTTTGTCCCTCCAGGCTAGCCTCAATTTGGGGTTTTTCGGTTTTTACCAAAAACCCCCAAATTGGGGCTAGCCTCGAGGGTTATTTTTGGTGTTTATATTGGGGGTTATTTTTTGGTGTTTATCAGTATATACCAAAAACACGGAACTCACTATAACAATACAACAGCATATGCTTGGCTACATGACATCTCATTAAATGTATGGCTATGTACTGATAATGCTCCACCTCTTGCAGACAGTTATGAAGTTGCCCGTAAGAGAGCAATAAGGGCTGAAGAGAGATCTGACGTCACATCAGAACCTGAGGCAAATGTAAAACGTACCCGGCGACCTCCAAGGCCGCTGGATGACTATTTGACAGAAAGCAGCAGTGACGAAGACCAAACGACCGAAGAACCAGCTCCGAGTGATCACATGGAATTTCTTGATGAGCCCCCACAGGCGCCTCTCCTAAGAAACAGCGGATCCCAGTCTATCGGAGCCCGAGAGAAAGACTGTGGCAAGTATACATGCTGATGTAGATGCATGTTCCATTGTGCTCTGAATGCTGACCTTTTTGCTTGAAACCATATTCCCAAAACTAAACTGCATGCTTTCATCCAGCTTTATCGGATCAAACCAAAAATGCTAAACCGTAATGTCAGTGACAGGCTAATTGAACATAGAGCGAAGAAAACAAAGGATGGGTAGAAGAAAGTCCTCTCTTAATGGGCCTTTTTTGTGCAAATGTTTAAGCCATATACCATATACCAGCTGCCTAGTGATTGTTTTGATAACTCACGACAAGGCCGGACTGGATTTCCACCTTTCGTACGGCCTTCTCTATCAGAGAAGAAAGAATGCTTGCTGTTTTGCATGGGGAGCTGCAACCTTATGCCCTTCTACAGTTCCACCTGTGCAGGCTCACAAGCTGTATGTTTCTACTCGTGACATCACAATCTTGAGAGTGTCCTTCTGAGTAAGCATCCAGAAGACCACAGTGACCTGTCAGTGCGTTGAAAGCATTCCTTATCAGTATAAGCATCTTTGGCATTGCACATGCACTTTCTCTTAACTTTGCTTATATTCACAAATCTCTAAAACTATATCAATCTTCGTGCCTTTTTATTCACAACAATATTATTTTGCAATGCCGCCTAAGCCATCACTGACCCGCTCGCTCGGGCTGGTGGGATATTATATTCAAGGGGCCGAACTGGCCACCTTTTCGTTAATTTCTCAGGATACAGTGACTTTACGTTTGTCTCGGAGTTTGAGATTGTGACTACTGGTTACCTGTAGCGAGCTACAAGTTTGATTGTGCATATTAAAGCATGGTTGAAGCTTGTAGTTATCAACTGTTCAACAAAACACGGTCCAATTTGAGGAGCAGGCATTTTACTTATTTTCGTCGATGAAATCCTACTAACCACGTCACCGCGCTGCGGCGCTTCCACACCATTCCATCCTGTGACTCCAGAGGTACTCGTAGGTGGTTTTATGCCACATTGCATAGGCCGTAAGAGAGAAAGCGTACCCAGTCCGGCCATGCCCATGATTAATGCT
>JAZHYW010029923.1:0-131367 GCA_037355805.1 Ixodes ricinus | reverse complement strand
TGTCTTGCCTTTTACGACCCCGCCCCTTCTTGGGTTATTTTGTTCTTATAAAGAGCGCGTGTTCATAGCTTTATCAAGCCCTTCGCAGGAATATTTCTTTACATCTAGGTATAGTTTTTCTTAACTGTGTTGACAGAATCGAGCGCAAGAAGTAAGGCACTCTACCCAGAGAAACAAATTAGTCATTAGTTGCTTAGACAGAAGGAGTTTAGTCTGCCAGAGTATGGAGGATTTGTTACCCACGGTACACTCTAAACAAAAAAAAACCCGCACGTCTACTTTCCGGCACAACACTCGGAGAGCCAATCACCGCAAATTACGCAGGCAGCTCAGCAAATGCCGATGCCAAAACATATATTTAGACCATAAAAAAAACGCAGTGCAAAACGTCATGCTTGCATTGCCTAATGTCACAACTCAAACTGCGTTTTTTGGTCTAAAAATATGTTTCGGCATCGCCATTCACTGTCCAAATGTCTCTGCAAGTTGATGTGGTTGGCTCTCCGAGTGTTGTGCGAGAAAGTAGACGCACGGGCATTTTTTTTAGAGTGTAGATGAGAAATTAGGCCAGTGCAGTAGGACTGCTAGCCTGGGATCTTTAACGTCCACCACGCAGTAGTGATGCACGACCGCACGCCGGTACGATGCTTATCCAGATCGAAACGGGCAGGGGTGTTGATTGAACCTAGGAGATCTCTGGGCTCTGCAGCGCGAACCTTCGCTACACATGCTCCCAGTTGTGGTGCACGCTAGCCAACCTGAGACAAACCGATGGAAAGGGGGCAGTTTCTGCGGCGCTCCGCTGAGGACCGCGTCGAAATGCGACAGCATTTCGATGTTTCTTTTATGGAAGCCATATTGCGAGGCGTTGTGAAGATGGCCTTTCCTTGCAGAGGCATTCTGAATACGACCAGGACTCTTCCAGCAAGCGTATGTCTTCTATCATAAGACGAATAACTGGATGGATGGTATTGACCATACTCTTTGTATCGAACGTTAGCTTGTGCCATCTAGCCTAAAAACGTTTACAACTCTTCCCTTTTCAATTGTGTTTTAATTTACATATCTTTTAAGTCATAATCCCCATAATATTTTTTGTATTATTACCATAATATCCCGAGAGATGCCCCACAACCAAAGGTAACCCACCCCTGTTTTTGTCTTCATTTAATATTTCTTTTAAACCCCATAAAACAGCCCATTTTAAGTAATCATAGTGTTGGATCAATGATGACCTCAGCGTAAATGCGCTAGTTGGCTACGGCTGAATATAAGTGAACATCGCTGACTGGGAAGTGCAGTCATATTTGTTTCACTGCACCCTCGCCGCGATAAAAAGTTTAGCAGGAAAACATGATCTAAATGTAGAGTTTTCTTAACTTTTCTTGACTCTACACCGAAGCATAGCACACTCCTCATTTTCACCCGATTTGCTTCCGGGTTTAGGTGCACTATCTCTCGGGATATTACGGTACGCTTCTCTAGAGCTTCTCCACCTGTATTCTAACCTATTTTTTATTGTAATTTTTTGTTTCGCTGTTCATCCATCCTCGCCAGCAAAACCCAGCGCTCTTGCAATATCCGTTATCACTTTAGGGAAGGCAGGACAAAGACACGTGCACTTCAAAACCCTATGTTCTTGCGTCTCGCTATCAATATGGTATACGGCACACACGTGTTTATTTCTTGAAATTTAGTTTTATGGAACCTTGTCGTTAACACTAAAGTATTCGCCTCAAACAGTAAAGAGCTTCGCCTTGAATTATCAAACACCTGTTTTTTTCTCCTATATCCTGTTTTTCTGACCTGTTACATTAACTAAGCTGATTTATCTTGCATTCTTACCTCTCATATCTTTTGTCTGCTTCTTATACTCTGTTGGTTTTTACTGAACTAATCTGCTCATTCCCATCCCTAATGTGTAGATATTTAAATGTTCGCTTTTGGGTTCGGTTGGCTCATTTTGTGTTTAAAATGTTTTCATGTAGAATTTCGTAGTATACTCTTCACGCATACTGCGTATCCTCCATTTCAGTTTACCTGTGTTCAAGTTTCAACTTAATAATTGACCATATGCAAAATTGTTCGAACGTCTGGCAACACTCTGTGCGCTTCCATCTTTGCTAGGTCGAGATTCCTCTGCTGCTTGTCAATTTCGTAGCGTTGTCGCTAACAATCGAGGCCTACTGGTCACCATCATCGATCCTTGCCCACAGCTGCGAGCTTAGAGTTAGTATTGTTTTACGCTCTCCCTTTCCTGTGTACGTGCTCGTCGCCCCGCCGGTCGCCGGTTTCTCACTGCGACCAACATGGCGGACGTACACTTCAGCTCGGTATTTGGCTTTGAGTGCCGGCAAAAGGCATGGCGCGGGCGCCTGGATGTTCGAAAGCGCTTTCTCTCTCTGTGCGGGTGCCTGTGCGAGAGAAGGATTCTTCAGAACTACGCTTTCGCGCCCTTGCCTTTGCAAGTGCCGAAGCCAAATGGTGAGACAGAGCATGGTCTTCGGCGCCTGACTAGATGGCGCTGTGCATTTCGCGTGTGGTCTATTGCTCTTTGCTCTTTAAGGACGGCCATCCCGTTGTTCCTTGTACGGTCCCAGTGCCAATTAATCCACACTCCTTTATCGAATTTCTAATCCTGATTGAACCTCCGACCTCACGCACATTACCCCCTTTTTTTTTCTTCGAAAGATAGTCCAGGCACCATCACTCCTTTTCATATATCCCTGACCAATTCATATATAATGTTATTATTCCACAGTGCCTCGAGTTTCATAATAACTGAATTTATTTTCCGTTGCGTAATTTATATTTTCCTCGTGTCGCTCTAAATATTTTATTCCCTCACTCTCTAAGTCATATACCTTCAGATATTTGTATTTTGCTACATGTTCTTTCCATTACAATATCTTGTATATTCGGGGGGTTCCCTCTTTTCGTTGCTAGACGCCATTACTCCAGACTCGTTCACGACTAAAACCCGGGACCAAGTTGTCCCCGTGTCCTCCAGATATCTCAATTAGTTCCCGCAATGTATTTCGGATGTTTGCCTTCTAAGTATCTTGTGCTATGACCCCTTTCGAAAGTGCGCCCTCAGTTCTGTAATCGCTTTTAATTGCTGACACAAGCGCGAGATCCTCGCGTATTGGACTGCGTCTTGGCTGCACGAGCCCTCGTCCAGTGGGAGCAAACGTCGGAGCTGCCCGCTGGCGCCACTTGCACCTTCCGCGGTGTTGGATAGCGTACGCAATGGTATCACTTTTAGTAACTACCACTTCGCAGAGCTCCCCTTTGGCGCAGTGGTTGAGCGTGGGGCTTACAATATTGTGGATTCGATTCCTCTCGGGGGACCCTCAGAGTTTTTTTTTGCCTTCTTAATTTATCTGCCTACCACTTTCCCGCGCATGCGTATTTGTTTGGTGTTACAGAGCAGAATGTTCCTGGAGGGAGGCTGCCGAAAGAAATGCTATCGCATTTAAAAGGCACACCAGGGCACCACCTGAGGGGAAGACGATGTGGATCTAATAATTTTCCTGAGCTGCATATTCTACCGTGATTCGTCGAACTTACTCAGTGACATCACAGCCATAATAACCTTAACGTCTGCAAAAACAAAGCAAAACAACAGGTTGGCAGTTTTTTTGTTGGCATTTCCCAAAGGCGTTTTAAATGCATAGCATTTATGGGGCCCCATCGCATTCCTTCTTTTGCGTCCCACCGTCGCATGACGTCACACCATGCATGACGTCACACTGCTACGTCACACTGTCGCATGAGGAGAATCACGCTGATGACGTGAGGTGAACGTCGTGATTCCATCGTGGTGCTCACGTGATGACGTCACGAAGAGCCTTTTAAAACGCCAATGACATCACGTAAACTCCCGGTGACTTCCTCAGCGTTACGTCCCTATTGAAGCTGCATGCCACGCACAGGAAAGCGGCAAGAGCTGACACTATGAATGCCATGCGTTACAAAGCAGAAAACAAAAAACAATGTGTGAAGCCAATATCAATAAGTTTTCGACGGTTCTTTCCAACCCGGCGGTAACTTGTGAGAACAAAGATGTTGCTCCAAGCCTCAAGGTGACCATTCCCGTTCGCCATGCTCGCGACAGTTAGTTCCCGAAAATAGGCAGCGATATGTTACGTATCGCTCTCCTATCGGATCTACCTACAGCCGCAACTGGACAAATTGTACAACAAGGGTTCGCATTTAGCAAAAGGAAAAAGAAAAACAGATCAGGTGCCTGGATACGTGAGAAACGGCTATTTATGTTCTTGTCCGTGCGTCACCGCTTTCCATAGAAGGCGGGCGTGGTTAGACTCGGGAAGGATCGTCGCTTGCATCAGCAGCGTGACACCCTTTACTGCCCGAAATATTTTTTTTAGCAGGTAGCCATTATTAGCGAGTCTTAGCAACGTGTTTCGTGTGTGCTTGGTGTGTCGTACGTCGTGGCCCCGCTAAATTTATCGGCGAATCGCAGTGTCGTATTATTGTGACGTCACAATAATAGGTTTAACTGCAATTTTCCCGCCAAATTTGCTGAAGTTCTTTTTCTCGAGCGGCCATCTTGTGTCACGTGACACGGTGGCGTCAAGTGATGTCCCAGTGTCAGACAAACACCATCCGCTAATTTTAAACGGGGCAGTGTAACTTTGCGCAGGAGTGTTAAGCGCCTTGGCTGTCGCAGTATTCGTTCGCAGAATATGGCAAGAAGCCGGGAATGTTTCGTTGGGGGTTCGACGTATTCTCGCTAATTTTCTCCGAATTATTTTGGTGCGTTTGTGCGTAATAATAATTGATATGTGTGGCTACATGCGCCCAAGTTTGCGCACGTCTTGGGTTCTGCGTATGCTCTAATTTGTCACAAAAGCGTCAGCGTGGTGGTTGCGTTTAAATTAGGCTGTCACCATGCGCACGTTACTTTCGTAAGACGGTGACATGTGGGCCATTTTGTTTTCTTAGCTGCTTTCTAAGATTCTGCCAAGAGCGTGGAACCCGGCGTTTTTAGGTAAGAACGCGCGTAGCCCTAACTTTGTTATTCACTGCCGTTTTTTCATCGCCAACATTTGTCACTATTATTTTTTTAACCACGTCTCGATGGTTTATTGAAAAAAGAAAAGGTAAAATGATACATATCGTCTTCTTGACTAAAACCGCGGATGAGTGAGTGACTTAAGCGATTCCAATATGGGCGCGCGTGTCTACATCGTTCGTAGGAACACCAAAAACAGCAATGGCCAGGGTTTTCCGAAAAAAAAATTAGCACGAATTTCAATAAACCCGTAACTATACATATCAATGGTATGTGTTACTACTGCTTGCAAGTAGCGTGCCTTTGGGTACTTGACGAAATCTTCTTGTTGCAGATGACACAGGCGATTTCTACGTGATAATCGTAAACTGACCCAACTTTATTTGACCATTACGCACTCGATGAACGTAACGCGTGAGTTGAAGGGCTGACTTTTGACGACCAAATGTTTTCCTGCGATCCTGCGTGACAACGCCACGAACAACAAAGTATTTTTTTTTGTGTGTGTGTGTGAAACACTGAAGCCATTTTTTTTGTGTACGAAGGTGCCTTCCGAAAACATTTTCCAGTAACTTGTTTTTTATTCTTGAACTAAATTACTTGTCGCGCTAGCTATCCGGAGAGAAACCAGTTTCATAACTAACCACGATCTTGTTAAAATATAAAAGCGATTTTCGGACATTTTCAATGTTAATATGGCGACCGACAAAGCCCACGAATACATAGAGATATCTGGTGTCAGCTACCAGGAACGGCCGGCCCCATTTTTACATTGAAAGTTTGAGGAAGACACTTATTATTACTTCTGAAACTTTCGCATCTGGTCCGGATCGCTTGCGCTACGTTTAGGTGGGGACTCAATGTTCGGCGACGTGTAATTCATTTCTGCGACGGCAAAAATAAAAAAGAGAGTGACACGCTGTTTTTCAATTGAGTGTCACCGTTACTGACCTTTGCCTCTTTCATTGAGAGGTTGATACAATAAAAAAGAATAGTGAAGTCACACCCAAACGAGGTCAACGTTGCTGACAAGGACCTCGCGATTTTAAGAAAGCCAGTAGTAGTCTCGTGCAATCCAAGTGATACATAGGCAAAAGAAATGGAAGAAGGAGCTAGACGAACAAAATAACGAAAGAAAACAAAAGTGAAGGTTAATTGGCAATTGCATTAAAACATCTTTATGCGCGCCGCCTTACAACTGTAGTTTGTTTCAGCTTGAGTCCAGGGACAGCCGAAGCTACGAGGTAATATTACTAATCGAGCAGCATCAAATGCGAGAGTCACTACGCCTTTTCAGTTTATGATTGGTTCAGCGATGATAGAACACGTACAGAAACATGAGGAACGCCATGTTGATTAGCTTTTGCCGCTGTCTGGTTGGTCCCCCCAGCTCGTAGCGTCGGCTGCTTGTGAACTTAAGCTGAAATAAAGTGTAGAGTCACCGACAACCTAAGAAACGCAGGGCTTGGACTGATTAGGTTCACGCTTACTGCTTCGTGATTGGTTCTTCGGTGGATTTGTCTGCCAATTCCGCATTCTGATTGGCCGAGGAGCGCTAATGAGATGCTCGAGATTCGCCACACCCTGCGTTTTTTAAGTTGTCTGTGACTGCAGTGGCCAGTGTCGTTGAGGGCAAATGACGTATGCGTATGACACAACTTCGAGAAGTTTTCAGCCAGCACGAGCATTCATGCAACCAAAAGTTATTTATAAACCCCCTACCAGAAACAGCAGTTGTTGTTTTTTTCGCTTGACTACACAACTGGAGTATCAAACAATAAAGAACACGACTTTCTTGAACGATACAGCGATCACTCAAGAGCTGAAATACACTATGATTTTGGCAGGTTTTCTTTTTTTCTTTTTAAGTTTATTTTATCGATGTTTGTGGGAGCGATCTTGTGCGTTGGTAGATTAAACGACCGCAGGTTTACTCACGGCTCTATCCGAGCAAAAAAAATAAAAACAGAGCTCCGTTAAACCGGGGACTTTCGGCAACGATCATCGATCATCGTCATATCGCTGTTCCCGCCTTCCTACCTATCTTCGCCGCTCTGAATGTTTGCACCGAGCTCCGTGAAGTTGGCTTCGCCTCCAGACTCTGCTCTTCAAGGAGGTGCATCCTTTACAGGAGACGGTGTCTCGCTCAGTCTATGGAAAGGATGCGTAAACATCGTTGCGGCAAGTGGGTGGGATGCACGATTACTTCGCAGCAAAGGCAGCTTTTTGTTGGGGGAAGGGGGGGGGGGGGTCTTTTTTTTCCGATGAACATTAACGTTTTGTTTATATCGTGCTCAGTTATGTGTAAGGCGTGGGATTTCCAACTTTAACCGCAAAACACCGATAAACATTCGTCGGTGTGAATAATACAAAATCAGACAAAACCGAATAACACTGATAAATATTCGTAGGTATCAAACATAGAAAGTATATTAAAACTGAAAAAAAAACACCAATAAGCATTTGTTAGCGTCGAAAGTACAAAATCCCGTTAGAACCGAAAAACACCGGTAAACACCCGTTGGTGTCAAAATGCAAAATACGTTTAAACCGAAATAACGCCGATTTCTAGAAAGGTTTGCTATAGTCGGGGATATTTTTTTGTCGAACTCCTCCCTTCTTTGATTCGAACTCCTAGTTTCTCATGATTCTTTTCCCACAAACAACCACCGTGTTTAGCGTCAGTCCAAAACAAATCGCCGAAATACACCGATATATAAAAACAATAATAAATAAACACCGAAAATCTACGGCATAGTTATTCGTAACTGCAGATTCGACTGTTCTCTTGGCCTCTCATTTTTATGTCTTTTTTAATCTGAATCACACTCCCACACTTTCCACTGCTTCTCACACACGAGAACAATGCCGAGTAGCTGGACTGTTTACGCATGCTTTGCATCTAATATTTCGCCGAAAATATTTATTGCGCATGTTCATAATGAATAACACAACCTGGTAGACAAAGACGACAGCTCCCAGAGGGCGATGTGAGAGCGGCCTATTACTCATAAAAGTGAAATAAAATTATTATTTATGGATCCAGCATAAAGCTCTTTTCTAGCCATCTGGTTAATGTAGGATTAAGGCGCGAGAGGTAGGATACAAAGTTTAGTAAAATAATGATGGAGGTAGAAGAGATGCTGAGGACGAAGATGACGACTACGATGATGATGTCAACGACCGGTGAAAAAAATAAAATACGGACGAGCTAGTAGAAGTGGCAAAAAAGAGAAGATACGGACGCATCGTGTTGTTACCAAAGCTGGTTCATTTATTTTAGAACACTCGTTATATGCGACCGCACTCTCCAACACACTCAACATGCATACGCAGTTTGACAACGTTAGTCGGACCGCCAAACCACCAAAGAAACACTTCCAAACCATATTAGTAAAACCGAATCTTGAATCTCGACATCAGTATTCAAATATTCTGATGAGAGCCCAAGCAACTGTAAAGCTGCGCACCCCCCCCCCCCCCATTTCCCCCAATGTTCTGTTTTTTCCTTCCCTAAGTATCTAGCAAGCCTCACGTTCCCGAGGATCATTTTGGTTTCAATTGTCAAAGGAGCTTTTCAGACTCCTAAATTTTATCCGTCATCACGAAAACTCTTTTCAGGCGCTATCCTTTTCTTTGTGCACAATTTTCGTCTTTCTCCACTTTTTTAACACAATTGCAGCATTTCCCGACATGTTAACGAAGTCTCTGGATTTTAGTTCCTTACTTTGAAACACCGTTTTCATGTTTGTCATTCTTAAACCACAGTCTCTGGATAAAAAAATAAAGTATATCGAGCAAAGAACAACACGCGAGCTGTTCATTTGCTCGGTTGTTGGGCTTTCGTAGTCGATAATTGCGCACGCCATGGTTTCAAGCTTATTTCGCGAATAAAGTGTAATTCGGGATGAACACGGACGACATAGTTGTTGCAAAACGTGCAGCGCCATCCGCGGCACCAAAGAGAACGCCGGGACGTGACGTACAAAACCGTTTGAAAAAAACAACAAAGGCGCACAAAAAAAACGCGGGTGAGCAGGCAAGAGCAGGCGAGCAACTGCCTCTCACTCTATATGTTTCTTTCTCTGTTGCTTTGTTCAGTGTCATATGGTACGTGCTGCTGAGGCAAAGATGTTTGCGATATTTTGCGAAAATCACGCAATATTTTGCAAAATGTTAGATTAGAATTCGGCAGCATAGGCGCGTTTTCAAGTTACAGATTTTAAGCCTTTGTGGCGAGTTAATAATACGCGTAAGTACTCGTCTTAGGATAAAACGCTCTAAGATTAAAATGACAAGCTA
This sequence comes from Ixodes ricinus, assembly GCA_037355805.1. NCBI lineage: Eukaryota > Metazoa > Arthropoda > Arachnida > Ixodida > Ixodidae > Ixodes > Ixodes ricinus. Next base: position 122,027 of record JAZHYW010029923.1, on the reverse strand, counting down.
GTGCACGATGCCGTTTATGTACTTCTTTTTTATTCAGAATGAAAATGTATGCTGGTCCATACATTTCCGATAATGCTGAACAACAGTATCTAAACTTGTCAAAAATAAAATAAAAAAATAAAAAAAGGTTTTTCTCTTTGGTGAGGAGATATCATGACACATGAAGCCGGTGACAGACGAAGAATGCATATTCTACAAAATTGCGCGACATCTAGTGGCTGCTGTAGCAACTATCAAAGTCCGCCAATGTTTGGGCAAGGACACGATGGATGCGTCGGTATTCGGCGTGAACTCAGCTTAGCTCGCGTAGAAAACGAGTGCTGCGTCAGTGTCGGGCAAGGAGTCGGATTCAATCTTAAGCTTCGTGCTCCCCTGATATATGTATGGATAGATGGATGTTAATGAATATACCCTTCGTAACGGGCGGTAGCTTGCGCCATCCTCCGGAAAAATGCTGACCGCCAAGGTAGCTTGATTGACTTTTGTAGGGGGTCTATTAAGTAGGAGCTTCACCGCCAGCATGCACTCTTCGCGGGGCATCGGAACGTTTGGTCGTTTCTTCTCCGTATGTTCGTTGTACTCTAGTGATATACATTCACTAGAGTTGAAAAAGTCAAAGGGGCAAAACATTCTAAATTAGCGTCCAGGACCGTACTTCAATTTCGGACATGTTCAACGTCTCTCGTCCGGCAGCAAGCGCGACGTCCTATTAACACCTCCTATTAAATCGTCACGCTTGCCGCCATTTTGGGCATATTCACCATGCTGCCGGACGAGCCTTCTTGTAAAGTATTTTGAGCGGCCCGTGTCAGCCGTCAAACGCGATGGCGGGTACACTTATCGAGTCAACACGACCTAAAATAACCGGGACCCGCGAACTTCCTCCTCCTCCTCCTTCTTTATGGAACGCCATCACAGTCGGATGGCGCCAACTCGGCAATTGTATCCGAGCCCGATGTCAAGCTTCCTTCGACGCGTTGATTGGACGCGAGGCAGAGCCGAACACTGACGAAGCAATCGTGACCAATCCGCGTCTGCGCTCGATATCTCACTCCGATGCTTGACGTGAAAAGTTTCGCGCTCAGACGTCCATAACGGTTAATATGACACGGAGCATAGAACATATGAAACTATGAGATATATTAGAGTATCAGGTTTCGAACGCCAAAGTCCTTTTGTGTCGGCGTGTCTTCAACAAAGAGCCCGGTACACAGGAAGTTCGAAGAGACACAAAGACACGGATGTTTGTGTTCGGTGTTTGACATCGCCTCTTTTGTGCCCACGGGATCCGCCTTTTTGAAATTTTGTTTTTCGTAGACACTCGTATCAAATTTCAACGAAATAAATAGACGTCGACCGTGCGCTATTAAAATAGGCAGTGACGCGTGACAAAACTCTGCGAGCGTCAACAGGCTTTATTAAGCCCACGTCAACAGCTCCAACCATCTTCTTTCGTTCGCTCCGACTGCGGTCAACGTCAAACTTTGCACGAGGAAGGCGCGTTTTTGAGCAAACAGGGAAAGATAAATTTGTCTCCAACGTCGTATCTGAAGGAACATTTCAGTATTTTTAGTATAACCACCGCGGCTTGTCACCATAGCAAAGTCTGCCGTAGCAGGAGGCCCATACAATTTTCAGCTATGCATATTTAACCATGTTCTCTTTTTCTCGTCGCTGGTGGTTGACACGCGCATGCAAGTTGTTATCAGAGAGACTTTGACATGTCTGCGAGTTGTGTTTGTTTATTCGTGTATCAAAGCGAGATCGTAACAAATACAATAGAAAGAGTGCGCGTGTAAAGCCTATGATACAATCACCGACGGAACGCACGGATTGGCCACTGCCGAGCATCTCATCATCGCTCCTCGGCCAATCAGATTAAGGCACCATCCGATAAAAACCGTATAGAAGATCCAATCACGAATCGAGAAACATATGATTATATGTAAATAGGCCGCGCCCCAAGTTTATTAAGCTGTCAGAAACCGTAGTAAGCGATGAAAACAAGTTTTACTCTCAAGAACCAGTAGCATGCATGCACGTCAAAATTCTAAAGAGAGCCTCACCAATGGAAACATTTTGGCACTGTGACAACAACGACATAAAGTTACAATGTTGCTCTGCCTATGCCATAAAATCAGTCTATTTCTTTCGTCTGTTACGAGCAATCTTCCATGTGTATAGTGATTTGTTTCAGCGATAGAACCTTTTTCCAAAGTCCACGTCATCGCTTGATCGCCATTGCACGATCTTGTACTTTGAGCACGCATAGAACACGAGTGGTGCGTCATGGTTTGGCGAGGACTCGGGCCAAATCACGCTCTTCGTGCCCAAGAAACGGCGACCATCATCTGGGGTTTTAAAAAGTATTTAAATTTTTAAAAGTCTATCCAGTTTACTGTGTTTTGTATTTTTTGGCGGCTTTGAAGATCTACCCCAGTTTCCCAACCGCAACTGTTTCACAATATCTGTGCGCCAAAACTAAATGGTCTTTCTAATCAGTGACTTTGTTTGCGTGGAGAATCGACGCGTGTTGATTCCACGGCTCAATTTGGGATGCGCAGCCAGTCAACTGTCCACTGAGGTAAATTATACCGCAGGTATTTTAGTTCAATTAAACGGAACGACGGCTGTTTACACTTGTGCATTTCGCTCACACTGTAGAGTACACTCTAAAAGCGCCCGTGTGTCTACTTTCCCGCACAACACTCGGAGAGTCAATCACCGCAACTTATGGAGGCAGCTCAACGAATGACGATGACGAAACATATGTTTAGACCGAAAAACGCAGTCTGAGTTGTGACATTAAGCAATGCAAGCCTGACGTTTCGCACTGCTTAAAGTCACAGCTCAGACTGCGTTTTTTGGTCTAAACATATGTTTCGGCATCGGCATTCGCTGAGCTGCCTCCGTAAGTAGCGGTGATTGGTTCTCAGATGTAGTGCGGGAAGCAGACCTCTTCAATGCGGATACTCAAAAGCCGCGCCACTACTATCAAATGTACGAAGGCATCCGAGCTAGTCTTCTCCAACTTGGCGCTTTTCGCGCTTCATACATCATGGCAGTAATCACTATCATGTACTCGCATTAGAAGCAGTCATAGAAATCGACGCCTAAGATTGGCGCGCTAAACATTCTTGCAATCTCCTTAACGACTACTTCGAACTTTAGCTGAGTTGAAAAAATTCACGCCCTAAAATAACTACTACCCCAAAAACAACTCAGATAAAAAATGAAAACAAAAAATAAAAAAACGAGGTTGAAACGTAAAGAACAACTCACATGCAGCACTTATTCGTAATTGAAAATTTGATGTCCCAAATTCTAGAACAACATATTCGATTTCCATTAAGGGACAACGCAGTGCGTTTGTCGTTCTTAAATATTTACCCTGACCGTCTTTTTTTTTTCTTCTCTCTTTTGTTTCGCTCGCGCTTGGAATTGCACCAACTGTGGCCACTGCCGGCTTAAGAAATGCAAGACGCGGCTTATTAAGTTCCCGCTTCGTCCCGCGTTAATTCGTCATTCGGCGCTCTTATCGCCTAATGCAGCAAACTCATTAGAAGCGGAAACAACATGCTCAGAACTCGGCACGACCTGCGTTTCTTGAGTTGTCGACGACTATAGTCCACGTTCGTGCCTATCGTCGCTACCCCTGGAAGAAGAATAAGCGCCGATAAAAGTGTCGTTTCCTTTTCTTCGCCGCGTGTTCACCAGACTGCGTTCACCCCTATGCCGACAATCCGGTACGAGCTATACACGCGATCGCCGAGCCAATCAGCCACCTCCCTTTTGTCACGTGACCTCGATTTCTTCGCGTGGGTGTGGACGGGAGCGTGATCACGTGGCAAAAGGGAGGCGTAGTACCCCGGTCCCACTGGCCCATGGCTTTCACCGCACCGTTGGCTTAAGGGCGAAAGGCGTATAGATCAACACGCTGTTTACAAGAAGCCCCCGCGTTCATGCCCTACTTTCTGAGACATCAACGCCTATATATATATATATATATATATATATATATATATATATATATATATATATATATATATATATATATATATATATATATATATATATATATATATATATATATATATTATGAGAACAACAACAAACATCGCGATGTTCGCCGGAAATATTTCGGATGACAGTAATAAAATCTTATTGAGTAGAAGTTAAACTTCTGGACGCGTATACCCTTTATTCCACAGCTCTACAGCTTTTTTTTTTTTGTTCCTCGAATTATTTGGGATACATTCTTAAAATTGTCAATTTCGGCTTTTCTTGACACAAAAGATCGTCATGTTCTCGAGGTCCGCGGTTTCCTGGCTATCATGGAAGGCAAATCAATTAAAACTTTTGATTTCCTCGAAAATCTTTTTTTCTTTTTTATTCCACGGAATGTCTCAGATGCTTGGTCACGTGCCCAAACCAAGTATAAGCACCGAACGTGCTCAAAGAAAACAACAGCTTCGCTTGAAAGGAACCATCTACGCATGCGCAGTACCGACAGCAGCGCCACCTCATCGGCGTGACGCGAGAGAGTCGGTCCGGCAAGGAACCCCTTTCGGACCGAGCTTCGGTGCGGCCCGCGAGCCGCGAACAGAGCCGGAAACACGGCGCGCAACAAGGCGGCAGTCCCGGGAGGAGCGGTTCGGCCGGCGCGCGGAATTTGGAAGTCGTCGGTCGCCGCGCGTAGAGCCCCAGGTCGATGCTGGGGGGGGGGGGGGGGGGGCGTTGTGTATCGGTTATCGAACGCGGTCCCCCCCTTCTCCCGGTCGGACACGTTGCGTCAGCATCGATCTGGGACGGGCGTCGCTCGCGACACGTACTCACACTCCGCGTGAGCAGCGGAGCCGCTGGCGCGTTGGAGAGTTCGTCTACGCCCCCGTTCGACCTCTATAGAAACCCCCGATCACTCCGCTAATATATCGGACAGTCTGCAGACACTATAGAGCGTTTTAGGAAACCATACCGCACCAATCCACCGCCCTTCTTTTATAACCTGACCCCGCTATTCTCTGCGCGTGGGTACAAGCGGGAGCATGATCACGTGGCGAGAGATAGACATATGACAAGTCTAAGGAGCACGTAGCTTCCCCGGCACTGTCAGCTGTCAGACTGTCGGAATATACACGCCGACCCGCTCTGAACTGACGACGGAACGTAAGCTATACACTCGCCGGCTCCAGCAATATCAATGCGCAGTATTCCTCCGCATGTTTCCAGCGTAAACTGTCTGCAAACGTGGTCGTCCCTTATGAAGGGTGGCCACTCTTTTCATCTGACGATACGCACCGTTTCACTTTAAGATTGGACCGCAACCGACGTCACTGTCCGATGGTGCCAATCAATCAATGTCCATAGTGCATCGTCACGGCACTCATCCCTTTGGGGGTTTGGTGTCACCGGCTGAACCAATCACGCACAAGAACAAAAAGCCCAGGATCGCGGCGCATTCACTGTGCGTGATGGGTTGAGACCAGTGTTGGACAAAATACTCGATAAACGTATTTAAGTTAAGTTACTACATGCCTGCTTCATAAAGTATTTAAAATACTGCTCAGGTTACATTCACTGTAAAGTAGATTGAGTAGAGTACCAAATACTTAGAAATTAAATTCAATTACTTTTGGAGATACTTCCACATTGCGTAATATGGATCGACGTCAGTGACAACGATAATTATACAGTTGCGCAAATCTGGTTTACTAGAAAGGATCATTAGCGCGCAACAACACAGACGGGGAAAAAAGCATCGTAGGGCTATTTTATGCAGTCCAATTATAAGGGGCAGATTATTGTCACGAATGACAAATGATGAGGCGGCGAAAAACCGAAGGAACTAAACGTTTAATGGGGCAAACTTGTGCCCGAAACAAAAGAGAGAAAAGCTAGCGTCGCAGGCGTTGATGTCGGCGAAACAGCAGAATTGAGCGCTAAAACAACACTTACTCCTGACCCCCCCCCCCTCCAAAAAAAAAAAAAGTTGGCTAGCTTTTGTATGTTTATACGGCCTTCATGTTCGTACGCCTCAACGGGTGACCGGTCACTTAGCTGTAGATGAGAAATTTATCCAGAGCAGTACTACCGCTATCCTGGGGTTTTTAACGTGGACCACGCAGTAGTGATTACACGAACGCGTGCCGGTACGAAACTCATCCAGATCGAAACGGGAGGGCTGGTGCGGAAAGAACCCAGGAGGCTCCCAGCGCAAACTTTCGCTACCGCCACCCGGAGCACCTTTTGTACCCGCGTATGTTTCTGGAACATTCGGCGTAGAACGTTCCGCGCGCAGAGCATTCGTAACTCGATCAGACGACATGGTTCTCGAACTTACGAGAATTTCAAGTTGAAACAATAAATAAAAGAGGAGTCCGCTCCCTGGAATTAAATCTGGAGGCTCCACGTGAGAGCCAAGCGCGGTAACCATTCGGCCAACCACTCGCTCGGCGACGCGCGTGGCAATATCACTGATTTCATGTTACAAAACATTTCGGGGACAGAAATAAAGAGGTCGCTCACGTCCTGCGGCGCACCTTAGACGCATCTCACTATAAACGAACTTGGGATATGAATATGAGTGAATGGATAACAAAGAGAACCGACATAATAGCCACGGCAGTGGTCGCACCTTCTTCAAGTAGGTTGCGTTCAGAAAGGCACTCAACGTTGGGGGACGCTTTGTTGGGATTTTGAGAGGTCATCCAGCTTTTAGTTCGCTTCCTGTCGTGTTCTCCGCTTATCAAAGTTTACTTACAGACAGTGTTTACTAGAGCAATGAGTGACGAACTGGCGACAAAAAGAAAATAAAAAAAGAGAGCCTCGACGTTTTGCCGTAGCGGGATCAAATATATAACAAGAAGAACAAAATTTTTTTTGTGACTTCTTATTTTTTATTTTTTATTTTTTGACACTTAAGTCTGCATTGTTGTCGTAGGTCATTTCCCGGTCTACGTTCCGTCTCAGTGTGGCAATCCTAACTTCCGAAAAACCACCCTTTGTTTGAGGATTTTTTGTGGGAAACCCTAGGAAACAGAAGGCGTTTTTGGGAGGGCGAGGGGAAAACCTTTATTGCGCAAACTTTGGGCTGAAATATGAGTCACAATTGGCAAAAAAGCCATGTTTTTTTCACGAGCTAAACCAAAGTCACCGCAGCTAATCGGAGTTAGCAACATGATTTGGTTGCTCCAAAGAATGTTCACGTTGGCTCGTGCCACGGGGGATCGGTGGCCGAGTGGGCTATACTTCGTTTCAGCTTGGGTCCAGACGGAGTCGATGCTACAAGCGCGAGCATGTGACCCTGAACAGTGCTTGCACTGCACGAGCGCGCGTGCTTGGCAGGGACGCTGAAAGCCCGCGGAGCTCGCGCTTGTAGCATCGGCTGCGTCTGGACCCAAGCTGAAACGAAGTATAGCGCACACCAGCTCGGAGCACGTGGAGCGAAAGCTCGTGCTGCAGAACCCAGGGTTCCCCCACCCCTACCCGTTTCGATCTGGATGAGCATCGTACCGGCGTGCGGTCGTGTATCACTACTGCGTGGTGCACGTTAAAGACCCCAGGCTAGCGGTTGTACTGCACTGGCTAAATTGCTCATCTACAGCGAGTGACTCGTCGCAACATTAAAAATGGCTGACCAACGACTCGCTGTATAAATATCCACACAACCCCAATTATTTTTGCTCGTGCCACGCCCACGCCACTTCATACTGAAAAACGCGGAAAATGGCGGAATGTCAGAAATGTATTTGAGATAATGAGTGCAAAATACTTAGAAATGTAATTAAATTAGAGTGTAAAATACTGTCGATCAAAAGTATTTGCAAGATACCAAGATACTTCAAAAAGTATTTGAAATACAGTATCTTGAGTGGAGTATTTGAGATGGGCACAAGTCTGGTTGAAACAGAGGTAGCAAATTTATAAAGCCGACGAGCGCCATGATGATGCACTTGTCGCACTGTTTGATTGGTTCCTTCGGATCCGGCGTCGGCTCTGTGGTTGAACTTGAAGTGAAAATGAGTATACGGGGCAGTCGGTTATTCCTCCTTTCGCAGATTTTTGAATGCGAAAGTTTTAACTGTTCCGCGGAGCGAACGGGCGTTATCAGCGTTGAAGCCGCGAAGAAACGGCTCCTAAAAAAACGGCACCTCAATTCTCCCGTCCCACGGAGCGAAGCCGGCGTTGCCTGTAGCAAAGATTTGAGGACAAAATTCCCATTGGCTTCCCCGCGTCATAGTTCCAGGGAACGCCACCCCACAGAGAAGCCCTCCCCGTGGCGCTGCGGCCCGCCCGCCGGTAAAAAGGAGAGGTTGGCGCGCGCTCCACCACCCCTCTCTTCCCTCTCTCGGGTCACGTGTCCGGCATGGCCGGAGGCCCGGAAGGGGGAGGGGCAAAGAGAAAGGGAAATTCCCGCTCCACACGTGTTCTACGCAGTGTTGCCAATTTAGCGATTTTGTCGCTAGATTTAGCGATTTTCTATGCATTTAGCGACAGATTTTTCTAATTTAGCGACTAGCGACTTTTTTAGCGACTTTGGTGTTCAACCGTAATCTTGTTATTTTTAACAATTTTAGAGATGCTCGCGGGTTTAACCTTTTTGCTTCTCTAGCCGAGTTTGCTTTGGATATATGCTCAATTTAGCGGCGCGCTTAATTCAGCAGCGCACTAAGAAAAGCCGGGTTTAGTTTGAAAGTGCTCACTCTAAACTGGTAAAGAGGGGCATAGCCTTGACTTGTCTAAGTGCGGCTCTGGAAAAAGTTGCAATCACCAGATGAAAATCAGTCTTGAACGACAATCAAAAAGGTTAAGAGACGCGGGGTACCCCCAGAGGTTGAGCGATCCTTCAGCGAACTGAACCTTGTGAAGACGAAGCTCCGCAACAGGATAGCTCCCGCGATGGCAAATGTCATCCTGACTATAAGAGCTGGCCTCAAAAGGCACGCAAAGACGTGTTTTGACTACGAACTTCCAGAAGAAGTTGTTCGGCGGATTGGCACAGTTGAAGCCTACCAACGTGGCAACGAACCGTCGACATCGGCAGATTTAGGTGACCTAAATGCAGCCAACATCGAGGAAGAACTCTTTTTCTTCTAGACCAGAGGTTCCCAAATGAGGCTCCGCGGATCCTTTGGGGTCCGCGAAGGCATTCTAGGGGTCCGCAAAGCCCTGCCTCATCAGTTAATCCCGGCAATAAAAGTTGCCTTTTTCCAGATCGAGAAGAAATGTTTCAGTTTTCGGGCGAGTTATCTCGTGTGTAGATCAATAATAGAGGTCTACTTCGCACTAGCCCTTAGTTATATTCATTTATTAAATTACTATTAAATTTAACCTATACTTTTCCCTCCCCTCACACACGAACGGGGTCCTCCATCATCTCTGCCAATCCAAAAGGGGTCCGCAAAATATCCATGGTTGGGAACCACTGTTCTAGACTATTCCGTTGACCTGTTCTTGAAGACAAACCAGGCATTATTTCCATGTTAAAATTAACAAGTACCCGTTTCTTATCCATATACTTACCGCCTAGTCGTTTCCCAAATAAAACATTACAAATAAAAATCGTCCTAGTTGTCTTTCAGTGTAAGTTTGACCCTTCAAAATACCTGAGATATGATTATTTGAGGTTTACTTACTTTAAAAGGGTTTAATAAGCTTTTGAAATTTAGCGAATTTTTTAGCGACTTCCTGGCGAATCTAGCGACTGTTTAGTGACTTTTTAATATCAATTTAGCGGCGCGCGCAAAAAAAGTTGGCAACACTGGTTCTACGTTGACGTTCTGCTTTCAGCTATGTCGCGCCGAGCAGGAGCACGACGCACTGCCCGCTGTCCTCACCTGCGGAGGACCGGGCGCGCTGCCCACTGTCTTCCGCGTCGCAGTCAGCGGGGCTCGCAGCTTGTAGGAATGCGTTCGCATTCCTAGACGTGAGCAGTCTTAAATTTCGTCCTGTAATTTTTTTTATCCATGATTCGGTTCCCTTGGGTTCATTTTATTCATTCATTTAATGGCACCGTCGTCTTGTTTAGGGCCGTTACAGAGATGGAAAACTAAGTTCACAGGCATGAGCGCGCGAGTGGCCAACATGAGCAAACTGATAAACGTGACACAGCGGCCGCTTAAAGATAGTGCTTTCATTCTTTTAGGAGCTAACGAGACATCATTGATGCAAAACTTTTCACTCTGATCGGATAAGGGCCCTACTCGCAGGTAATCGAAATATTGGAAACCGCGCGTGAAACAAAAAAGGGATATACGAGACACTCAATCGGCAGTTTAAATACTCAAAGACGATAGCAGTAATACATCGTAGAATTTAATAGGTGGCATACATTTTAAGTTATCTTCAGAAACGCACTAAGCATGGTCCTTTAATGTTTTGTAAAGAACATTGTTTTTGTTACGGACGTCGAGAGGCTGGCTACAACTGAATAAGCTATTGTTTATGACACGTTATGTCACATTGCTTTGAAACTTTATATGTGACAATGAAATAGAGAGCGGAAAATCTTCATCACTAACATTCGTGGTTTCGACAGAAGAAACGGCATAGAAACAGAGAAAGAAAGAGACAAAGATTCAGAAAAAGAAAAAAAAGCACATCCAAGGTTAGTCATGTTCGTTTTACTGCAGCGCTGTGATTAAAGGTCTTATACCCTCAGAGAGATTAATAATAGGCGCTGGAACAACCTGGTTCCTGTTCTGTTACTCGACGCACGCACTCACGCGTGCACTTACACACGCACTCACGCACGCACAAACGCATACACACGCTATTGCTTGTTAACTTTGTTTTCACTTCACATTATTGACACCGCCGGCAGTCTCTCGCAAAATAGAGGTAAAAAGAAAAAAGAAAAACCTGTCAGTGACGTTAGTTAGAACTGATATTTTGCTACTTTGTGTTTAACTCTTGCCAGCGCTGGCTTACAAGGGCTACTGATTTTGGCGGCCGAAATGCGTTAATACATGATAAACCTTTTCCTTCTAGATTTATTATTACTAGCTTCATGCGCGTAGTATAAGGGTACAGTTTCGAGATCAGACACATTAAAATACCGCAGTAATACCTTCGTGGGAAGTGGGATCCGCTGAATTATTAAATGTGGAGGCATGTTTAATTAACGTATGAGGAGACCTCTCAAGTTATGTACGCCTGAACACATTATGGACCTAAGGAAACCATCCAATTAAGATTTAATGAAAATATGAAAATCCTGAAGCCCACGGCGGGGTGCGTTGATGAATTGGCCGGTACATATACGTACAGGAGAGAGAACACTCCAGCAACGTCATATAATCCAAATCCTCAGAACGGGGGTAGTCGAGGTGTCGTCGCCCCATGGTCAAATAACTCAAAAATAAAAATTCCCGACTGAATAGCTAATTTTCTATGGGAGTGCTGTGGATCTAAGAGTCCACAGACAGCCGTCTCTGTAGGATTTAGAAATTGTGCCGTTGCTGAAGCACGTAGGTTTTTGATCGTGTTTATTTCTCAGGACTAAATTAGACAATATAATATGTGTTATGCGGCAACAAGTATATATATATATATATATATATATATATATAATAATAAACAAGCCTGCTCAAACTCTTCGACTTGCTCAGTAGTAGATTCCGAAACTATACTCCTCAATATGGCACTTCATCATCTGTTCCTTTCTCTACAAAGCACGAAGGTAATTAAATCTGCTAAGAACCAAACGAGGGAAAACAAGCATCTAGGAAATCCTAATGACGACAACCGACGATTTGTTACGATACTTGTATGTTAGGCGTCACGTTCGTCACAAGAACGTGGTTGAGTTTAGACGTCAACTGCAGAATCGAAATCCTTCCCGAGAACGAACTGTAGGTTTCTCGCACGCCACGTGCCAAAAAACAAGCGTTCTATAAAAAAAAAAAAAACCTTTTAGCACTTTGTAACGTCTATTTTTTCTTATCGTTGAGGAACAATCGTAAGAGCAGAAATGCCAAAATAAGCAAGCGATAGAGAGAAGAATAGTGACAAACGTATAAGATTTACAAAAAAAAAGGTCTTCTATCAAGCAACTTGAGTATCAACAAGGCGAATCAACAATGGCACTTTATTTTATTTTATTTTTATTTCGAGAGCAGAAAACTAAACGCCGTGTCTTTCTCTCTGGAACAGCCGAAACTGCATCGTCTTTTCTAAAAATAGCTGTCCCCATTAGGGAAAGTTTGAGCAAGCCGGAGGGAGCATTCCGGAACAGCCAGTCAGATTTCCCTCTCGCCGCTCCCCAAACACGCCGTGGCACTCAATGTCGACCCCTTGAATTTAGCCGGAGAGGGCCGTATCGACGTTTAAGTGGCACCGCGGGCACATCAATTTGGAGACTGTCTTGCACGCCTCGTCCTCCTCTCCTCTGTCCCCAAACCGTCTACTCCTCCCCGATCCTCGCTTGCTTGCTGTCTTCATCCCTCACTCCTTTTCCCACTCACGAACGTATTTGTGTGCCTGAGAGTCGACTGTTTTCAAGGAATTCTTTCTTTGTTTATGCGTTCTAGTTTCCTTTACTCTCTGTCGTTCTCTGCCTCGTTCTCTCTATTCCCTTCTGAACCTTTTCCCCTGTGCCGATATGTCTCCCTCTTTCTGCCCTACCACTTTCTCGTCGTTTTCCTCGCCTCGCTATATTTCCCCACCGTCCGCTTCTCCATGCCTCTCGACTCCCCCACTTCCTCCCTATGGCTCCGACGGAAATCGCGTCCTCCTCCGAGCTCGCGTCTTCATTTCCCTGCCTCTATTTCCCCATTGATTTCCCAAATGCGTCTCTCTTCGGTAATTCCCCTCATCCCTTTCAGCGGTCTCTCTCCCTTTCTTCCCTACACACTTCCCCAGAGGGCTGAGTTACCGCCCATCACTCTACTCTACTTTCCCCTCTCTCCCGTTTCTTCCCTACATACTTCCCCGGAGAGATCCCCCAGTTTACCGCCCCTATCACCCGGTCCCAGTCTTTTCCCCTCATCTCTACTCTGCTTCCCCTTTCCAGGGACGATCGAACTTTTACCGCAACCACAGCGGTAAGCGGGCAGGGCACGGAGAGACTCTCTGCTGCCATCGAGAGGGTTCGCGTTGCATGCATAAGCGTCCGCCAGTTTCCTGCCGCCGGAGGGCAGGCAGTCAAGCACGGGGCTCTGATTTGCATGCACCCTTGCTTTCGTGCGAAGGTAAAGCAAAAAGATAAGACTAAGGACAGCCAGCCCTTGAGCACGCAAATGATATTGTGTACGAGCTCTTCGGTTATACATGGCCCTGGCAGGGGCGAGCATGCTCGCGGCCGCACGGGGCGAGCTCGTCCGTCTCGTATATGATTACGAGTTTTTATAGCCTCCTCGTGTCGGCTTCGCTGAGCTATGGTTCCCGAAAATAGCGGCGGGCGTCGCGCCGTCCGCATGTGCTATACGGCGCGAGGGCGCGGCGCGGTGTTACTTTCGGCAGCTGTTTCAATCTTTCGCTGCTGCCCGCGCGGCGTGTATAGCTTGAATGTCCGCGCTAGGGAGATTACGTCATCTCGCGGACCTCTCGTCGACGTGCCTTTTTTTTGACACGCGTGTTGAACACATGTGCTGGGTTATTGCCGTCATCTCATCGTTGATACCTGGATTGTTTTACCGTTCTTTTGAGGGCGCGTTATTTTATTTTATTTCTTACGTCCTAACTTTTTTTTTATTAGTCCCGAATTTGAGGCGTGGGTATTGCTGTCTTTCTTCGTGTATGTGTGTGTGTGTTTGTGTGTGTTTTGCAGCTGACTCGCGAACGTCGAGACTCTCTTGCGGCTCGACATTTTGTGCTTAGTTTCCTGCTCGTTTCCCTCGGCTTTAATGACCTCGACTATTATTTGCGCTCGTTATATATATATTTTTTTTCTTCTCCCGTCTCTTTTTTCTGACGAAAACGAGGGGCGCTGAGAGATCGGGAGCCGACAGGAACAGACCAAAAAAAAAAGGACTAAAAGGTGGCACCGCCTCTTTTAGGTAATTAGAGAATGGAACTGTTCTCTTCAGGTTCCCTTTGTTCTCTCCCCTTTCTTTTCGCTTTTGTTCGTGCGAGGCTAACTCGGGAAGAAGTAGCAAGGGACGGGGTCCTTTTAAAAGCTCAATGGCGGTAACCACCCGGGCCCTTTTCAAGACGAAGAGTAGGGCCGAGTTATTATGTTCCCGGCCGGTGAGACTTAGGAACGCATCGCTGGCTAGACTCTGCAGCTTTATTTGATTTCAGCGGCTGGGGAGCTGCCTGCAGAACATAGTCGCGCGCGATTCCCGTCATTTCATATTCTTGAAAAAAAAAAGAACGAATGTTAATGAGGCTCCGCACAGATGACGAGATCTTTTTCTGTTCTCATACTTACCAGCTATCCCTGGAACAATGCCGATTGTTGGGCGAGTTGTTGCTGGATCTTAGAATAGATGGTATTGACCGCTCTAAGACAGAGACGAAGAAGGAGAACTGGACGCACAGTGGTCTCCAGTTCTCCTCCGTTTGTCTTTCTTTGCCTTCGAGCGCTACCATAGATTCTCATATCCCAGGAAAGATTCGACTATGTCGCCCTAATATTGTTTTTGATGAGACTGTGCTCGCAACTTTTGATTAAGTTTAAAACTATAAAAGCCAAAAGGCGCAGCATTTTTAAACACACACACGCACACACACACTCGCGTGCGCGCACACACACGCACGCGTACGCACGCGCACACACACACACACACAGCTTAGTAGTTTCTTGGGTCCATCATTCAAAACTTTATTCTTAGAACTAAGTTTAGCATCAATGACTTAAACTTGGGTTATGCGTAAATTATGGAATTTGGAAAATTAAATTCGTCGCGTACATGTAATGTAACGTCGCGGTTTTTTTCTTCAGAAGAAGAATGCAAAAGCTGTGCGTATCTGATGTTTCTTCGGGATGAGCTCGCGGTGACGTCGTCATAGGCGAAACTGAACGGACGTCCTTGATAAACTACACAGGGGCCAGCATGCCTACGATTGCCGCTTTTAAAAGCCATCGGGACACGTAGAAAACGCACGAACAAATAATGAAGATGACAACGACAAGAAGCTTTTTTGAACGGAGAATGGGCTCATGAATTGGTGCGTGTGAGGATAAAACGTTGCGTGGGTTCCATTGGCGCACAAAAACACACTTTCTCCCTCGCCACGAATTTGTACACGGACTCTTGCTTCGATGCTCCACCCCTACTCCAGCGGAGCGACTCGATTTAGGGTCGTTACACGCAAAACATCCTAGGAATCTAAAACAAAATATCAAGTACATGAATTTTCCTGAGAGATGATATGTATTTGGTATTCTTTGAAGCTGGCAACAGTACATGCTTCCACCCGTTTGATTTAATTAAATATAGATATAAAACAATGAAAGATCTAGGAATCTTTACAAATCCGCATACAAATAGTTTAATATTAAACACAAAAAGTATCGATAACTTAGAAATAGTTCTTCAAATTCATGCCACACATGTTTCAAACGACTCTCGGTTTTTAATTGAAGAACTTATATGGCCTTATAAGCCGCCTAACCTAAGATAAATATGAAAATAAACTGCAGTAATTTATTACCGTGGGCTTGAATATGTGTGTATACTGAAGAGAACTGCTTGTTTGTGGCGGCCCATCAAAATTTTTGTTTCAGTGCACGTTGAACGGATAAAAGCCAGCAGTCGTGGAGTATGTATTTACTGACAAGATGAGAACCGCAGTGATTTTATCCTTCAATTGTCCTCCCAATAGGTGCTTTTAAGAATGCACGCACGAAGTGGGAGATCTGCGTGTCGATTGAATACTTTCGAGAAGGCGAGACGCGAATAAGGGGCACGAAGAACACAACACACAGGTTTTTCCGGTGCCTGTTATAGGTACTGTGTGTGTCCATTGTTTTTTTTTCTTTTTTGTATATGTTTTTTTTTCTGCGTTCGTCAATCTTTATTTTAAGGCCGAAAGATCTCTCCACTGAAAAGAAACCACCAACACCGGTATTGGGGAGGAGGAGCGACCGTTACGCCCCAAGCGGTTAACTTTAGAACTACACGGATGGGGACAACAAATACAATGATTCAGCGCTCGGCCGACATAACCGAACGCGGCGTCAGCGTTCGGCTGGAGTTCGTGTTCTCCGGTGAGGGGGAGGAGGGGGGGGGGGGGCTCTTTTGTTTCCACGTCGGCCTGCATGAACAATGCCAGCAAGCACGGTCCCAGCTCAGCACAAAAGCCGAAGTGGGGCAAGCTCGCATTCTCCGAGGATAGATCCGGCACTTAACGTCGCTTCGTCGATTGTTAGCATTTTTTACATTAAACTGTGCCCCGCGCTCTATTGTAGAAGATGACATGGACATGCCCATAAGGCCTCTGGCATGTGCACAGGCCTTGTGTTGAGTAAACACCGAGTATGGGGACAACAAACGGGTCAGAGCGCCCCCTATAGTTCGATCTCCTGCCCAATACGTTGTGCGCTGCTTGCGGGGCTTGTCGTCGCCTTCCCGGAGGAATCTATGTCAAAGAAAGATGCACGACTGTAACCATTTCTCTGTGGAGCAAAAAAAGAAAGAAAAAAATTGAATCAGTGCGACTCGCCGAAGGGAGGAATGCAGGCGGCATCGGGTGTACGTCCGCGCGCTCCTTCCGAGAGGTTTGGCCCTCCTTCTTCCACTCCCAAAACCGAACGTGACTTCAGCGACGAAGTTTACAACAACATTAGTAGGCGCACTTGTACACGCATTTGTCCCTCCTCCCCCTCCCCCACCCCAACCCCACAAAAGAAAAAAAGAAAGAAAAAGAAGCACCAAATATTAAATAAATGAACGTCGAAAGCGAGCGAGAAAACTTCCGCCACGTTCTCGGGCTGTTAAATGTTACTTTTTTGCCGCCCCCCCCCCTCTCCCCTCCCCGCGGAAACGAATTCCAATTTCGGGTCAATACGCAGGGAAGGGCTTTGTCAGAGTTTGATTCCCGGCACCTTAGTTTTCTCCTGCCTTTACTAAATTTGTTTTTCTCTCACTTTTTTTCACTTTTTTTTATCCATCATGCTTTTCTAAACGTGCTAGGCAGCCCATTTCCTCAATTCCCCACCACCTTTTGCCTGTTCCCTTCTTTTTATCTTTATTGTTCCACCTTTTACTTTGTGTCTTAGCCATCTGGGCGCACTCTCCGCCTGATGGTCTTCGGAAATATTCGCTCCTAGAGAAGACAGTCGCCACGCCGACAGAAAGAGAAAAGGAGACGAATGTCCCTCGCTCGGCGGGCGCGTCGAGGTATACGAAAAATCTCTCGAGGTGTGGCGAAAGAAAAAGAAGAAAAAAAAATATATCACTCGGCAGAAAGTGCCTGGCCCTAGAAGCGCGAAGCGGGCCAGGAAACGAACATTTACTTCCGAAAGGAAGTCTTTCTTTTTTACATATGTGTGTGTGTGTGTGTGTGTGCGCGTGTGTGCGTGTGTGTGTGTGTGTGTGTGTGTGTGTGTGTGTGTGTGTGTGTGTGTGTGTGTGTGTGTGTGTGTGTGTGTGTGTGTCCGTGTGTGTGTGTGTGTGCGAGTGTGTGTGTGTGCGTGTGTGTGTGTGCGTGTGTCTGTGTGTTTGTCGTCCTCATATTTCATTGTTGCCGTCGGCAAACGCCAACTCTGAAATAAACTATAAAGGGGCAAGTTATACAGTAGGGAAGCTTGCGAAGATGGGAAAGTAAAAAGGGAAATACACACACGTACGCACGAACATGTAAAAGGAGAGGAGAGGTTTCCAAGTTTGCTTCCGTCGCCGACATGTATTCCTATCTTTCGGGCGCCGCGCCTTAGCGCGAAGAAAGCATTCGACGCCGGAACCCGAAATATTTCAGAAAGAATACAAAAAAATAAAAAAAGTGGAAAGGTGTATATACGAGAACGATCTGTTGGAATCGTTTCTTGCATTGTGTCGGTCCTCTCAGTTTTGCTTTTCAGAAACCTATCTTTTGTATGTATTCGTTTTTGATTTGTATTTTTGTATTTCTTGAGGGGAAAGCGTGAAGGAGTAAAGGTAGAGAGTTTGGGCGACCGTTCCACGGAAATGCGGGGAAGCATACAAAGCAAACTATATATACGCCTAATGAGAAATCCATTGCGGCGATATGACGGTTAAAGTCACACAGATTGGTTCTGGGGTGTAGGGGGGGGGGTATCGATATTTGGCGTCTTCGCCGCTCTGAATTGTATGTGATGCTAAGCGAATAATTTTCTCCTGAAGAGAAAAAACCATGGAGGTGAGTATATTGAGTGAGCAGGCCGGAGAAATGAGGGGGGGGGGGGGCACGAGAAGCGAGTTTGTTTCAAAGCTGGGTTACGCTGCAGACACCGTCGGCGCGCCGTCTACGTCGTCGACGTCGTTTGCATAATGTTCGACGAAGAAATGGAGGGAAAATTCTATACCTTCGAAGCCCGAATGCGAAGCAGACGCAAGAGCAAACCCAGACTTCGCCAGAGACGCCAGAGAAAGAAATAAGTGTAATACCAGAAAAACAAGATGATATCGGGAGCGAAAGGGGGAAAAAAGGGAGAGAAGGGAGGGGAGAACCGAAACTACGAGATGATAATGGTTCCTCCGTCAAACGATGCGATACATAGGATGTTATAAGGGACGTTGCGCCACGCCCCACGACCGTTTTGTTTTCTTTTCTTTTCGTCTTTTTTTTTTCCTGCAGGTTTTCATAGGCTCGTTCACGTCGCCGCTGTCGTCGAAATCATGCGTGCTGTGTCGTTTCTACTTGTCTCTCCGGTTGCCAGAGGAGGGGCTCTATAGGCGAGGCACTGGCTGTTCGGCTGGGACCGTTACGTTTACACAATGTACTCGGGAAACAGGACGATGGTTCTCGTGTTCTCCGCAGGAGGAGTAGACCTGTCACGCCAAGGGGCTAGAGAGAGCCCACGTTTAATAGAAGAAACAACTCAAACCATGCAGAGAGCACTTGCAATTTAATGGTGGACACGTCGCGCGTAGATTGTTGACTCGTGCGCACGTGTGCGAGTAGGATGGTGGGTGGAGAAGATGCGCAAAGCATGCGAACGCTTGCAAGCAATTGACGTTTTTTTTCGTTTTTTTTTTGCCTTCTTGCAGTTTGTATTGCAAATCACATGACCCCCGAGCAAGTAGTGGGAAACACTCTCAAAGCTAGGCACACTACAAAGGGTCCAGTTGGAATAGATGCCAACAAGTAGGTCGTCGGAACAAACCGTCTGTGGCGCTTTAGTGACTCCAAGCAAAAATAATTTCTTAGCCCTTTTTTGTTTTTTTTCTTCGGAAGGCGTTTTATATTTATTTACATTACTGATAGCCCTTTTAGCTGTTTCAAAAATCTGCCTGAAAAGAAAAAGAGTTGGACAGTATCCAAGTAGCACAAATACAATCATCGTTTTTGATAATTTCCCGGTTAAACTTATCGTCCACAAAATCATCCCTCCAACACCATTACAAAATAAAAATAAAACTAGTACGTAGTAAAAAAAAATCAAGTTTTTATTTTTTTTTATTTTAGCATTGCCAATTTAAACAAGAAAACCGCAATCCAAAACGGATTTCACTGCTCATTTATTTTCAGCAGAAAATAGCGCTTAGAAACGTCCAGTTTCCATCACAGAAAATATAGCGTGGGTGCAGGCGAGCTGGTCGTCCAGTCTATTTTCTGCTCCTTCCACGTTTCGGTGTTTCTCTTCTTCCCCAGTCTCAGGTTAAATCAACATAATTATCAAGGTTTAGACTGCACGGCTTTATTCCAAATTGATTATGAATTCTGGGAAACCTTCTGCCAGGAATATATGTATACTACAGAGCTCAGATGCAAGTTATATTACCGGTTATATTTCTAGCTGAAAACCTTGATCCTTCCAATCCTTTTTTTGTAGAGCCCAGGCAAGTATCCTGGCTTTATTAAATAATTCTGTTACAGATTCCGTACGATGATTTTAAGAATAAAACAAATCTCACAGCAAACCGCCGAATACGCTTAATGTGATTTTTTTTTCTTTCTTCTGGTACTACACACATGGATCCACTGCCATCTTCACCGTGATCCACGAAGAGGCGTTTCATTTCCTCTTAGCTCTTTTCTAGACAGAGTGGCGATATTCCGCATATTTGGCTTACATCAAAACGAAAACAATTTAGAGAAAGTTTATAAAAAAAAGGAAGCATGCCTTAAACTTCTGGTAAAACCTCATAATATTAAAACAGACGAAAACAAAAAAAGACAAAAAAGAAAAACGCGTAAACACGTTTAAGGTAAAGGAATAAAAAAAAAACCGCCAGCTATAACTCGATTACTGAAGCCACCCGGAAATGTTCTCATGTGTCGAGCGTAACCTCACGGTGACATTCGGCCCTGTTACGATTTTATTCGACACCCTTCAGCGTTACTTCGTTTGGGAACCATTTCAAATACCTCGGCCGCCTCATGAACGGTATGTGCACGTTTCCGCGTCCACAGTGTTACATGAGTATTTTTTTTCTTCGTTCTAGTCTTTTAATCTCCCCCTTTCCTTTCTCCAAGTCAGAGTACCCAACCGAGGCACGCCGACTCGGTTAACGTTTTCTTTTTTTTCTCTCTGCCCACGCTTGCAATTTTTGTATATAATTAGGAATCGGCAGATCTGTGTAATCTTGTTCTTATTATTTTTTTTAAATTTTAAACACTGCTATTATACCCGGACAGCTTTCTCGAAATTCCGGGCAACTGTACCGATAAATTGTTTAAACGTAACAACTGTATTCACGTTATAGTTACCGTCAATGGAAAAACGGCAGTGCGGAGCTTCGGATGTCTCGCCTCCAGCGTGAGCTTTCTACCTTCGACAATGCTTCGGCGCTTCGTGCACCTCAAGCTCGCGCGCGAGCCGGAGCACGACGGAAGGCATGGAGCGCGTGTTAGCATGGCCTCCTCTATACTCACAAAGCCTGGCAGTTCGACGACGAAGCCATGGAGTGCCCGGTCGCAGACTTGGAGCGCGAGGATCTGGTAGCACAGAGCATCAAAGAGCCATTTCTCGGGGAACCTGGACGTCAGCGCACAGCTTTTGCAGCGGCGAGGACCCGAAACACGCACTTGTTCGCTCGGGAGAAGTGTGTTTCGGCGTCTCGCCGCAGCGGGGCGCCAGTCACGTGGCTCTCCTCTCATCCGTTGTCTGCCGCTCCACCTTTTCCATTTCGGCGGCCGCTCCTCGTGGCAATCTGCCAGGCTTTGTCAGTATAGAGGAGGCTATGGTGCTGGAGTCCGGGCATTAAAAAAAAACGTGTCTTGCCGTTCTGATTCTTTGAGTGACTATATAGAGTTAAATATATTGATAGAATATTCACACTGAAAAATGAGATTAAAAAAAAAAGGCTAGCTGGCGCGTATCACAATTAACGTCAGCTGAAGTAACTCGGAAACGTAAAGTAAGAACAATAGCCACACGCGTTATTGTTCTTTTTTTCTTCTATATGTCTCCTAACTAAACATCTTCCAAAAAAGACAAAAAAAAACGCCCTTTTTAATTAAAAGTTTTTGAATTCCGCCTACATACGCACTCGTTTCTTTTTTGTTTTTGTTGTCGGCATTTTAAAGAATGATATTTTGGAAATTTGAATTACAGTGTCTACACGCACCGATGCCTTCATTTCTTACATTATAATTTTTTTTTTGTTTCTGCTTAGACAAGCCGAAAAACAAATTACTCTTCGTGTTCTCTGTCCTTTCCTGTCTGCGTTAAAGCAAATATCAAAGTCCTTTTTTTTTTTTTTGCTCGCAGAATGCAACGTGCATTTTGATATTCCGTAGTATTTCTAGTTTTATCTGAAACGCCTCTAGGCATTCGCTTACGAGCATAAACAAAAACGGAATGCATTTTCCGAGTCTTACGAGCCACGGGCCCAAAATTCTCGGAACATATGCGTCGCACCCAAAATGTAGTCTGATTTCGGACTGCGTAACCCCGAAAAACGTATTCCCGCGCCAATTTTATTCCTGACTATGCATTTCATTTCTTTCAAATCTCATAAATAAATGTAAAAAAAGGAAAGAAAAACTGCAGCGTGCTGCCTTTTGTATTTTAATTTGCATGGAAGTTCACTACAAAACAACACAAAAATTACCGTTTCCTTGCCGTATCTTACAAATACATTGAAGTGACAGCCGAAGCTTTGATCACTCTACGGTACACTCTGCTTCCCACGTGATGCCACAATTTCTTCGGGAATTTGTGCCCACGTGTAGCGCTACAGCGGTTGGGATGTCAAAGTTTCAGAGATTTTTGTTGCTTGATTAAGACGTTAGAGGTCGAAAGTGTTCAAGGAGAAAATGGCGGCCATATAACAAAGCCCGCGGATACATAGAGACGAATGTCGTCCATCAGGAACGGGGCCACATTTTGTTATTGAACTCTTGCCCGAAAATCGCTGATAACTTTTAAATCAGGAAACGGCCAGTTCTAAAAATGCTGCACGTAAATTCCAATCGCTAGTGCGACACTTGGGCGGAGACCAATTAAGTGTCGCCCCACCGCAAAAGTGAACGATGCGCCATTCACTTTTGCGGTGAGAAAAGCACTGTTCTTTTTTTTTTATTTTATTTTCTTTGAAACACTCGGTATAAATATTATCGTTTACTACCCCCCCCCCCCCCGGTCAAATGTTTCCGGTATAGGGTGTGGGCGACGAAAATGTCGTTAGACGTTTCAACCCGCAAAAGTGGAAAAAAGTATAGGCGACACGAAACATAAGAAGGAGTGATAGCTATGCTCAAAACGTGAACGTCTTAAACTGACTGGACAAGAGCAAAACAATGTTTTCGCCCAAAATGCAAGTTCCGCTTTTCAATGTGGTGACTTCCGAGTAGGAAAATTGTACGAAGTCTAAGTTGGTGATATGTGCAAGCACGTGCATAACATGCGCGTGACGGTAGCTTTGGCTGGCTTGCGATTGCAGGTGCTTGAAGCATAAAAAAATAATTGAACGCAATTTTTGGATTGAAAATGAACACAAACCCCGAGGTTGATATTTCTTGCAAGGAAATCTTAAATGGTCTTTTAACAAAACCATATTTTCTCTATATGTGCGGCAGATACACCGATTTTTTGAAGGAGAGCGTGAAACGATCTTCGCACGTTCGGGATTCTGCGCGATTTTCGGTTCATTGTTTTTTTACATGTCTCGTTCCGGGTCTTAGTGTTTCAGGTTTCCTAGTCTAAATGACGTTTCTTCCAGACTTGTACACGTTACTGAAAAATAGTAAGGAATTACATTTACAATTACTCAAAGCTAGATTGTAATTTATTACGATTACAATTACCCTCCCATAAAAGTAAGTGACCGTTACCCCAAGAAGTGTTCTGTTACTTTTGTGGCGTTACTCAACAATGGTGTTTTCAATTAGGAAACCAAGGAAAAAGGGTTATTCAAGTTCTTATTGTTGCCACCTGTTCCATTGATTGACCTTGAGTATTTTGAGCAACAGCTGACTCTCGAAAGTCTCGTCAGGCATTTTGCGTTATTTCTTATTCAATATGTCTACTGCTACGCTGAACACCCTTTGAAATGAGGCACTGGATGGGAGTTGCATATTGTGCCTCACGAATGCTGTATGCTCTGCACTCAGCTTTTTCAGCGAAGCAATGGGAGGGCTGTAGGACCGTTCGGCCTGGCGACGAATAGCCCTATGACGAACTGCCCTACGCGACAAATTGCCCTGCTACGAGTTGCCCTGTTACGAATTGCCTTTCGACGAACGGCCCGGAGCCCCAATGGGAGTACTAGCTATTTACCTCGAAGATAAAGCAAAGCTTCCTCGTTGCAGCCGTTGCCTGACATTCGAGAGTTTTAGTCGATCGTTCCGATACCTCCGATGCCCCCGATAACGATATGAGGAACGCGCAAAGGCGACGGTGGAGTATCGGGTATCGTTATGGGTGTCATCGGACCGATCTACTAAAATTCTCCACTGTCGAAATCGCGAAGCTGTAGAAGTGATATATCTAGCCAAAACTCAAATAAGAATTGACTTATGTCCATCTTACTATATACCGGCATATATTGCCAGACAATGGCAAAACATAGTTGTAACAGTAAGGTTTTAATTAAATAATAAATAAGGTTTGGTTCGATATTCTTCTTCCTTTGGTTCTGAACAGGTCGAGTCTCGGTTGAGACGTTGGTGAATAAAAAAAAAGTTTCCAGTATATAAATATAAGTAATCGAAAAAAAGGACACTCATAACAACAGTAATTAGAACGTCGATTAAAACAGGGAAATCTAAACGCACGTTTACCGTGTGTACCTTTCTTGATGCCGTTCAACAACGCACGGAGCACGAAACGACTGCAGATTACTCCGGTGTTCTCCAGATAAACGTCCGCTGATGCCACGGGCAACGAAGGGCAGAGAAATAATAAGCCACACAATAGACCCACTCATGAGTTTCACTCCCAGAATATCAAGTCCACGTCAGCCACCATTATGTTTGATCTGTGAACATATCTGCTCGAGATAAGATGTGTCCAGCTGGGGTAAAAACAGGAACAAGAAGAGCTCGCAAAAAGCTTACTAAAAAAAAAAGGGTGACTGAGATGCAGATAACCTGACTGGAATTCACAAATAAAGTGGGCCAACCCTAGAAGTTGGGTTACAACGAAGTAAGTAGCTTTTAAAACAGGGTCAAATAAGGTAAAAGAAACTGAAAAAAGAAAATACATATTGTTTTCTAAGAGAAAATGAAGATGATAAGTGTGCAGCAACGAACGAGGATGTTTGTGGCAATAACACCTTCACGTATTATTACATCTCCTTTATTGGATTTTAGGGGGGACGGAGCTTTGTCTCGTATTGTGACATTATGAAAATGGTCGTAGTCACTATAACCGAGAAGGACATTGTTAATTCTTTAGGCTTCGAGAAGCCTAAAGCTTTTTGAAGAGGCACACAATAACTTGATGTCCTCCTCTCCCCGTCTTCGATCGTAAAGAAAAAACAGAGGGACTAAAAAAAGCGGATATAACTTGCCCCCCCCCCTTTTTTTTGCGTTCTTGTAGAAATGCTCTTTTGGATTTTTTGACATCGTTGTTAGGGTCAAAAAAATAGATTCAGGGGCTTGGTGTTGCAAACAAAGGCTTTGCTGAACTCAAAAGTGCCAAGCCTCCCTTTGCGCTGGTCAATTCGCGTGACAGTGTCACTGCGCTCGACTTTATCAAAATAAAAACAACCCTTTCTTTAGAAGGGGGGGGTTGGTCCTGGAAAAAAATGTAATGGATTACAAGGAATCTGTTACGTAAAAAATGTAAGGGAATTACTTTAAAATTACTCTAGAAAATATGTAATTATTCCGTTACTAAATTACTGATAAATGTAAGGGATTACAAGCAGACATGTACGTAACGCGTTACAAGTAACGAGTTACTTGTATCTAGTTACTATTTTCGGTAACGAGTAACGTATTTAGTTACTTTTTCAGAAAAGGAACGAGTAAGGGTATTTAGTTACTTTTAAGGTCAAGTAACGAGTAACGGTATCTCGTTACTTTTGAGGAGTAACGTGTATAACACCACTTTAACGGCCTTGTTTTTATTCTAGCCCTGGTATGTGTTTACGGCGACAAAGGCAGATGGAAAACCCGAAGAACAAATAAACAGTATGACAATACAGCAACATGTATCGCTGAACACGTCAGGCGAACAGTTCAACTGACGTGTCCAGCGATAAACGTTGCTGTACTGAACTCTACAGCTGAGAATGTCCTTCACTCAGCGAGCACAATCAGGTTCGTTAATTAAACTTTCCAGTACCGGGTACCGACCGAATGTAAACCTGGAGGTTGCAAACACGGTAAGGCACATAACCCTTACCCGCTGTCCTCAATGAAGGCGCAGTTCCCGAAGATTCAACAGCTCTT
Organism: Ixodes ricinus; assembly: GCA_037355805.1. Lineage (NCBI taxonomy): Eukaryota > Metazoa > Arthropoda > Arachnida > Ixodida > Ixodidae > Ixodes > Ixodes ricinus. The sequence goes on along the minus strand of JAZHYW010029923.1, from coordinate 96,116 downwards.
GCTGAAGCCCAACACTGCCGTTCCTCCGAGCGCGTCAGCAGAACGACGCTTCAGCGTCACCGGAAATGTATTTTCAAGGAAGCGGGGAAACATAACTGATGAAAACTTCGACAGGCAGCTGCTGCTTGAAGGCAACGACTACTAAAAAGAAAACAATAAACCATGAAACAAAAACAGTTGTGTATTTGGTCTTCAAAGTAACGTGAAAAGTAACTCGTTACTTTTGAGGTAACTCACGCGTTCCTTTTGAGAATCGGTAACGAGTAACGTATTTAGTTACTTTTTGAGCGAGTAACGAGTAACGGTATTTAGTTACTTTTTGTGGGTAACGTGTACATGTCTGATTACAAGTAATTTCGTTACTTGTAACGGATTACGTACAAGTCTGAACTTTCTTCCTCCCTATTGCTACGTCCATGAGTGAAAAGGAACGCTTCTCCGTACAAGAATCGAGTTTACTCTTCCACCGAGTGTAAAAGATAAGAAGGCCATCATGGATGCTCTTTTTACATCAGCAGAGTGAATGCTAGAGAGGAGGTCGCCTCCTCTCCAGCGTTCGCTCCGCCAAAGTGTAAACGGGTGGAAGGAGCTTTCTCTGATCTCTTGAACCTGTCACCGACCATAGCTCACTCTAAAACATTCCAGGTCGAATATTCGAGATGCCGAGTGTAGTGGATTAGAAGCCCAGCGCGGCCTTGCCGATTCAGACTCTCCCGACGACGACGCGCTCTCGCGCTAGCCAGCTGTCACGCCGACGCTCGCTGCTGCTTTCTCGTCGCTCGTTCTTCCTTTTCTTACTGGCAGAAGTTCGCCGATTAAACCGTTATTCTCAGTTTTACGCTGGTTCTGCCTGTTCCATTCTATTATAAAGCATTTTCTAGACGCTTTTATCCTATTTTCCAGCCTTTTCCATCCTATTATGAAAACAAGTTAGTAAAGTACGTAAAATGCTAGTTAGTAAGGCGTCTGCTTCGTTTACTATATTGATATTTTTTTCGCTCGTTTGTTTGTACTTAGACATGCTACAATATATGTACGGTCGGCGGCAATATAAGCTGAGACAGCCGAGTGCTAGACGAAAAGGGTAAAATGCTGCACGGGGTGCTTCCAGTATGGTAAACAATGGAACCTGTTGCCATATTGTTACCTTAGGGAATGGGGCAGTTCATTCAAACCTCCCTTTTAATAGCTTGATGCAGCATGGACTCCCGACATGGCATTTTTACTGTACCAGGTGATATTGCCCTGTACCAGCTCATATTGCCGTTGACTGTACGTATAAATATGCTAGTTTGTTTGTGTGCCACGACGCGACATGCAGCTGCACTAGAATTTGAATGAGAAATTGTTTCGTGGTTCATTCAAAACCCCTCAAACTGATCAGTCATAAGCTTTTCTTGTTTTTGTTCTTTTTTCACCTTTTTTTCAACCTTACTTACCCGAATTCTCACGCAAGTCGTCCAAGCTCCAAATTATCATTTTAGTCACCGAAAATTTAAGAAACGCAGGGCCTCCAGCGTGGCGCCTGCAGCGCCAGCTTCGTACCTTCGACAGTGCTCTTGCGCCTCGTACACTTCGAGCGCGCGCACGCGCGCGCATCCAAAGCACAGCGGAAGGCATGAAGCACATGCTAAAGGCCGGGCGTTCGAAGGCCACGCTCTACCGGTTCTCATCTTGCCAGTGACTCTTGGAACACATTCTGGGTTGTATATTTAACATCCGCGTGTTGCTTCCCCTGGGCACATGAGGAGTGACTCGCTTATGCGCCGAGAAACTGAGAGAGATTAGAGAAGGTGACAAGCGCGCGCAGGGACGTCAGAACGCCGAGCTCTGGTTCCAATGATTAGAGGGTAGACATAAGGCTAGCAGCCTTTGTGTTCACTGCACTTGACGAACGTATTAGCATACCTTGGTAAACTTCACTCATGAGGACCCTCACTCGCCCTCAGTCACCCTCATCTTCACAGGTCAGGTGAGAGTGAGTTAGTTTCTGAACCCCTAAAACTCATGAGTGTGAGGGTGAGTGAGGATCGTGAGGGCGTGAGGGCGGTGAGGGCTGTGAGGACCGTGAGGTCGTGAGAGGTGTGAGATTCGCGACGGCCGTGAGAGCTATGAGGACCGTGAGTGCGTGAGGGTTATGAATGCATGAGGGCGATGAGTGCATGAGGCGTGCCAGGGGCGTGAGGGCCATGAGTGCGTGAGGGGTGCGAGGACCGTGAGGTTCAGTGAGGGTGAGTGTTAGGGCTGAAGGTGAGTGTGACTGTGATGGTGAAGGTGAGTGAGGCGCTGAGAGTGAGCGTAGCTGTAAAGGTGAGGGCATTAGAAGGCGTTCGTCGAGTGCAGTGGAGGCAAAGGCAGCTATCTTTACTTCTACCCACTAATCATTCCAATCAGAGATTGGCGTTCTGATGTCCCCACGCGCTCTCATCTCCTCCTCCTCTCTCTCTTTCTCTCTCTCAGTTTATTGGAGCATTATCCGGCTTCTCTCGACAATAACAATGCCTAGCACCTGACGGAGGTCGGGTTTCCTGACGAGAATCCTGGAAAACTTGGCAGACAATGTTTTTTTTTTTTTTTTAACCAAGCCGACAAACTCGGGAAAGTTGAGGCGACAGCATAACGGTCGGAGAACGGACGAAGAAGCTCGCCACGAAGAATATTCAAATTACCGCTGCGTTTTTTTTTATCTTCTTTTATTTTACGCTGTATTATTTTCGGAGCTGTCCGCGTTCCTCTCGTTTACTGTTCGAGGCGCTGCGAACCTCCGGCGTGTCCGATTTCAACGTGAGGTGCTTCGAAATGAAAAGTTTTCTCTTCTTCGTTTAAAATATCTCAGAAAAAAAAAAACTAGAAATGACAAGGGAACCAGCGTATATAAACGTCGTTAGCACTAATTAAAAAAAAATCTGCTTTTACATCTTTGTTGTTATGCATTTTTTTTCTTAAATTAAACTTCGCCACTGACATTTGGGTTCAGCCCAACCGAGCTCATTACTTTCTTTATATCGCACGGTGCAGGTAGGCTTCGCTGCTTTTAGAGGAAGCAGTGCAGGGGAAACATCAGTGGCTCAAAGAACTTCTAACATTCGTCGCGCAAAGAAAAAAAAAAACTTTGTAAGATTTAGAGCACTCCGAATTGATTAGTTCTGTTTCGAATCTTCAGACGCTTTTTTCACTCCAGGGCTAATTATTTCACTCGTTTATTAACTAAAACTTCCTGAAGCCAACGACTAGTCTCATCCCCTTTCCCCGAAAAAGAAAAAAGAAAAAAAAAGAACACTATTGTAATTGAGAGCTGAGGAAACTCCAGGCGTAGCTCATTTTGTTCGCGCTGTTTGCCTTGCGATTCGTTCAATGAATCAACTAATGAACCAATTAATCAATCAATTTATTCATCTTCTGTATTCATCAAAACACTGCATTTGCATCTGGATCCTTAGCCATATGTGCTTGTTCTGGATCTATACGTGGGTACATAAATAAGTAACGCGTGTTTTACCTAGCACGCGTGCTATTGCCGCACCAATAAAATTCTACAAAAAGATGCACTGGAGTCGCCACGCGCCCTGTGTGTCTTAAACTCCCTAATGATTATAAAAGCTCGTCAACGTAGCCGCCATCACGTGAACAGCCGAGCACGTCAGCGCCCCTCGAGCGTATACCCGTATCTCAAATTAAACAAACATAAAAAAAGATCTAGCACGGCTAAACGTCTATTTCTGGCAACGCGAACACGTCGCACAATGTCCCATGAATAGACTACTTCGTGTTTCAGGGTATGGGGGAAAGGGGGGGGGGGAGGGGGTGCAGTTGTGAATACGTTTGAAGTCGGCCCCTCTCTACTAGCGAGTCGACGCTGCAGGGTTCAGTTTTGACTGCTCACCACGCCAAAAAAAAACACACATACAAAAAAAGAAAAACAGTGAAACAACAGGGCATTACACGATGAGATTGTCGCGATCCCCACGACTCAGGGAGTGACAACGAGAAAGTATTTCACCCGAAAACAAAAGCACAAAAATAAATTGCCAACGGCGTTCCAAAAACGCATGCCGGATCGCATGAAAACGCGTCTTTCCACCCAGAGAGTGCGCAGCGCTAGACTATGTTCGAACTTACGACGGAACGCAGTGGACGCTACGAGCCATCCTGGCCAATCCAACACCGCGAACGTATCACGTGATTCTGCTTGCCAGCGCATCGCTTCTTCCTTTCCGGGGTCACGTGACACTAACGCAACGTTGGATTGGCTCGGGTGGCACGGAAGCATCCTCCGCGGTCCATCGCAAGTCGAAACGGAGTTTAGCCCAAAAACGCTCGCCGATGCCAAGCGCGGTGTGCACGTCCAAGTCGCGCGGCTGCAGGTTATGATTTGGCCCTTGCATCGATCGCGGAACAACGCTGCCGCCGGAAAATAGAGGGGGCTTTTGTGCTCTTCACGCGGGGGAGGAGAGCTTTGTGTTTGTTGCGAGGCAAGCTCCCTTCCTCGCAGCGGCCGTCCCATTCTTTTTGGCGCCAGAAATGTAAAAAAGAACAACGTCTAAGAGTGACGCACGAAACAAAAGATGAGGGGGATGGGGGTAAGCGAAGGAGTAGTGCGATGTGCAGAGAAAAACCTACTATGCTCCGTTCACCCCGGACCAGACAATGCGGTGGAAACCACGCGCTCCAAGAACCAATTGATCACGCTCCTGCCCTGTGCCCACGCGTAGAGAGCCTGGTCACGTGAAGAAAGGGAGGCGGCTGATTGGTTCCGAAAAGCGCGTAGCCCCCACCGCGTTGTCCGCTTTGGGGTGGACAGAGCATAAGCCATACACTGTTCCCTCCTCGCCCTTTCTTCCTCCTATCCCAAAGCCGTGGCGGAGCTTTTGTTTCGCTTCTTTCGGGTTGCTTTTTCTTACCGAGCGTACGCGCGATGTGGTATGACGGGGATCATGGGGGGCTACGGCAAATCTCGGCGGAACTATTTTCTCCGCAGTTTGCCCCGGGATTTCAGATTATTCACGTACATATTAAGAATTAAAAGTGCTTAAGGGTTTAACTGAGCTTTTTTGTCTCCGGTGTTTGTTATTTGCCCCTTCTTATCCCTTTCTGCCCGTTACTCGTTTGTGCTCTTTTATGTTTGTAGCACCATCGTTTTTGCGAAAATACTGAACGGACTCCGGGGATGTTGTTTTAGCTGGCTTTTACGATAAAGCCTATATGACGTACGTTTGGTAACTACAGTCGGCGACGCTGAGCTGCTCAACGTGGCCCTAGTACGGGTTAATAAAATCCTGCATGCGGCACCAAAGGGCACTGCTTAGTTGATATTCCTTTGCGCTACAGGTAGATGGTAAGCCAGTGGTGATGGGCTTGTTAAACATTATATAAAAAACTACGAAGGGGATGAAGTCGCCGCTAACAAGATCAGAGGCTCGAGCGAAGCGGAGCCACGAAGACGAAGAAATCACAATTAACGAAGAACGGAGCATCCAGCATCGACCCTTTTGCTTGGCTATTGATGTCTCTATCTTGCCTGAATATTGTTATTAAAGGTTTCCTGTAGATTTAAACGACGACTACAGGGTTGCAGGACTGTTCGTCGAACGACAATTCGTAGCAGGTCAATTGTTAGCAGGGCAGTTCGTCATGATAGGGCATTTCGTCATAGGGCAATTCGTCGCGGCGGCAGTTCGTTAGACTTTTGAAATAACTTTGTTTTTCTGTGCCCTTTTTCTAGATCCGAGCATATGGCTCCCAAATGAAAAACCTCGGGTGAGGCCCTTGTGACGCATACATTTGGAGTCTCTTATAATGACTGGTTGAATCGCCGTTACTTTCGCAAATGACGCTGTCAGGATTCTCGGGAACCCAACACAATCCAGGTACGAGTCGTTCCGGTAGCTCATTGAAAGACAGCGGCAAATATGCAATTGTGTCAAAACGAATTTATTTAGAAATGGTCACCCTACCCGATAGATGCATCTATTCATAGCAAACTGTTTCGGGCGCACGTCGGTTGTGCATGACCGAATATCTGGATGTTCCTAGAGTCGTTCAAGAAGAAGCAGGCACTGGCCGAAATGAAGTTAAGCCAAGCCGCAAACGGAGTCGTCTCGATAAGAGTGTCGAGAAGCAGGAAGCACGGGACAAGCGCCATCCATCAATGTTTCAACAGTACGACAGAACCGATAGATCAAACATTTTAGAAACATGCGCCCGAAACATTTCACTGTATCCATAGGGTGAAGTTACCATTTCTAAATAAGTTCTTTTTGACACACGCATATTTGCCGATGTCTTTCGATGAGATACCGGGATGCCTCGTACCCAGATTGTGTTCGGGTCCCGGGAAATCAGACAGCGTCTATTGTGAAAGTAACGGCGATTTAACCAGCTGTTATATGAGACTCTAAACACTCGTGTCAGCAGGGCCTCACTCGAGGTTTTTAATTTTGGAGAAATATGCTCGGCCCCAGAAAAATGGCACGGAAAAACAAAGTTATTTCAAGTCTGACGAACTATCAACGCGACGAATTGCCCTATGACAAAATGACCTATGTGACGAACTGCCCTGCGACCAATTGACCTGCTACGAATTGTCTTTCGACGGACGGCCTGCAGCCCCGACCACTAGTTCTTTCAGCGGTATTGCCCGGAAACGCTGGGGAGGAGGTCGCCTCCTCCACAGCTTACACTCTGCTAAGGTGGAAAGAGGTGGGAGGTTTTTTTTTTTAACCATTCACCTGTCACCTCCTTTAGTTCCCATATCCGGTATGCAGCAAAAAAAGAAAGAACAAACGAGGTATAAGTAAAAAAAAATATATACAAGAGGAAAAATTATAAAAATGAGCGACAGTCGCGATTTAAATGCGAACACTTCGCAGTGGCACCGCGAGAAAAAAAAACATTGTTTTCCCCAGAACGGAGGTTCCGCTATTTAAGATAATGATACCCTCGTGGAAAATGTCTAGAGACCAACTCATGTTTACAAACAAACCGGAGCACCCCTAGGCGACGCCACTGGCGCCGCGCATGCGCGATGGAGTGTATGCAAGAAGCTCGCCGTCGGCCATAAACAAACCATTGGAATGCGACATTGTCGGCGTCGATGGGAGTCCCCGTGCTCTTTTTCGCGTTCGAATTGTTGATGTACGTCTTCCTGGCAATGTCCGACTACTTTAGCGGCCTCAGCGAAATTAGAAAGGCTCGTTAAACTACAAAAATTTGCGCGAATAATGTGACATGCGGTGATTTATTCCGCGTAGACGCCGCAGAATGGACGCTAAAGCCTGATTCCCATGATGAGAATCTGCTTTCTAATTTTCAGTCATGACGTCGCTCGGGCTGAAAAAGCTGAACCGTAGCTGAGATGGTCGGCGTCAATACTGAAAATCGCAAGCAGAATTTGACCAAGTGAATCAGGCATAACAATGCAGTGATAGCCACTGGTAACAATTATCAATATAACTACTGTTTACACCGAACCTACTTATCCCAGCCAACCTTTCAACTTAAAAGTCTTTTAAGGCCTGCACTTACTTCTTATCGCAATTACCGGGTCAACGTTTGGTCTACGGGCCGCTGTCGTTTGAACGAGCAGACGACAACAAGCAGAAACGTTTGAAAGAGCAGACGGCAGTTCGAACGATCAGGCGGCCGTTTAAACTTGAAGAAGAACTGAACGTATAGTCCGTCCGTACAACTTGGCGGTTTTCCCGCGTTTATGCTGGAACAAAACAAGCAAATTTGACGACCACAAGTATCTGAATTCAACGCTTCCCGCACAAGTCGTGGTCCGACGGTGTCTAGTTTTCCTTCTTCACAGCTCCTATTCACGTTTTCGGTCGAACCGAGCAGGCAGAAAACACATGAAAAATTACCTTCAAACTTTTCCCGACTCTTTTGGTACAGCCCCAGTCGCGGCGGCGTTTTGATGAAAAGGCAAGTTTTTGTCTGGTTTCTTCCAAAACAGCGCACGAATGCGCGACCCGCGTAGTGACTTCCGCCCACAGCCCCAGACCGGAAGTGAGCCCGACGCGCCATCCCCGCGCCGTGACGTAAGAAAGCTGAGTTCTCAAAAGCACGATTTGCGGATCTGGCCTGTTTTTTTTATTTTAATGGGATAGTAGTTTAGGTTAGTTCACACGACCCCGTTCCGTTACGTAACGTTATGTTGCGAAAGCTTACGCACAAGTCACCGGGCTCTATGTGCTTCAGATCAAGCGTGGCTACCAGTTCAAAGAGATAGCCTGGGACGCGACATTCGAGACACGAATTTTTCCTTGACTTAGGCGTAACGTTAGAAAACCTAGAAAACGGTGCTCTCTGAACCAGCCTTTATTCGCAACTTTCAGCGATGGTGGTACCGCGGTGTGAGAATCGCGCTCCCTAGCTCCTGGATGAATGGCCTCATAATAAAAGGGCTTGCCTACACCTTCCTGACGTGAACAAATAACGTAAGGCTCTGATACTGCTCGTATATAGCAAAACTATAATTACATAAGCGTCGCAGACCCAGGTTCGTACCGCTGTTCTACGACGATCATCCAGATGACAGCCATTTTGATAGGCACCAGTTCGCCCCCTATAGGTCGTGAAAGTTGCGAATACCCTGTTCACTCTTAAGCTGAAACTGCAGCCAAATCTACAAGCGCGAGCTAGCCCGCTCTCCTGGCTTTGAGACCTGCATTTCTAGCGCTAGCGCTGCGAGCGCACGTTCCGCGGAAGAATGCTTCAAAGCAGCGATTACGAGCTCTCGTTCTTGTGGCATTGGCTACAGCCGCAGCTCAAAGGTGCCTTGAGGAGGTTTCTGAGATCGCCTAAATATGGCGATAATTCACTCTTTTAGCTCCAAGCATCCTAGATATCCCTACATCATGACGATACGCGACCGATTTTTTTATTAAAAAAGCAGTCAAAGATTGCAACACACCAAGGTCATCTCCGGCGATGGGAGGAGCATATTCCGAAACCAGGACCACTGTCAGCCAATAGCGAGCGAAGGATCCTCGCGCCTCCTACCGGTGGAACCGCGGAATGATATCTCGAATGCGCGCGGCTCGTTGCCCATACAACCCGAACTACGATTCAACTCAGCGAGCAGGGGTTCGAGAACCGACGACCGAACACATCACTCCCACGAAAGAAAAAAAAAAGAAAGAAAGAACCATAGTGTGTTGTTTTTGAAACGATTTTTGCAGTATTATGTTCTCTTTCCGCGAAAAATTAAGATCTTTTTCGACTACTCTTATTTGCCTTGATCAACTACAAAAGCATACACAATTTGTAATAACAGCGTTGTCTCAGCGAATTGTCACGTTTTCATTTGTCACATGTCGACCTGGCTGACGAAACAATGATTCTCCCATCACCGGGGATGACCTCGGTGTGTCCGGTTTTTGATTGTTTTTTGAATGGAGAACTCGGCCACGCATCGTTATCATTTATTGATTTCTAGAATGCATAGGGCCCGCAGAGTTAGTTGTCGCCATATTTATACGATCTCAGAAACCTCCTCAGGGCATCTTTAAGGGCGAACGGAGTATACACTCTAAGAAAAGCCCGAGTGTCTACTTTCTCGCACACCACTCGGAGAGCCAATCACCGCAACTTACGGAGGCAGCCCAGCGAATGACGATGCCGAAACATTTGTCTAGACCAAAAAACGCAGTCTGAGTTGTTACATTAAGCAATGCGAAACGTCACACTTGCATTGCTTAATGACACAACTCAGACTGTGGTTTTTGGTCAAAACACATGTTTAGACGTGGTCATTCGCCGAGCAGCCTCCGTATGTTGCGGTAATTGGCTCTCCGAGTGTTCTGCGGGAAAGTCGACGCACGGGATACGGTTGCAAGTCCGGTCTCAGGGTGCCGCCATCTTGCTCAATGGGGTGCGCTTTTTGGGCGCCTCCATGATCCGATTATGACGTCTTAGCAAGGCTTCATAATCGGGTTACGACGCGTCCAAGCGCACCCCAGCCGAGCAAGATGGCAGCGCCCTGAAGCCGGACTTGCAAACGTGTTTTGTGCCGCCCACAGCGCTCCCTATCGACGCCGGCCATTTTCGGCACTCCGCCAAAATATTCCAGATTGACGTCGCGCCGCTGACGTCACACCGCGCATCACGTCACCTGTTAGCTGGCGTCAGCTGACATCATGACGTGACATTGTCTTCTCAAGTCACGTTGCACAGTGACGCAATGCGACTTAATGACGTCAGGTGACACCCTGAGTCACGTGATGTCATGACGTCACGTGAAACTGTGACATCACTCACATTCAGACGTCACGCAACAATACGTCGTCCCGTGACACCATGATGGCACGTAGAAGCATAAACATGAAACTGCTGAAAACGGAAACGCGATAAAAACAATGCGTTTCCGCTAATTATGCCCGAAAGGTTCTCGGGCGATAAAACGAATAAAGCCAAGCGCCTGTTAAGCCGGTGAAACCACGGGCGTGAAATTAGGTGCAGCTACACGCTTGAAACTTGAGTGCGCGAATTTGGTTGTGTTCTATCGGTGACGTCAAGGCGGTGTTCGTTTGTGTCCAATAAGATGGCATAAGACGTTCAGGCAGTCAAACCAACGACAGGGAACGGTTCATGCATGTATATGCACACATGGAGTTTCGTCGTTTCCTGGATTTAATACCTGGGCGCGCGATTTTCGAAATGTTCTTCAATTACCAGAAGGCAGTCTTAGTTTATGTCCAATACAAATGTTTAACAGGTTCACGGAATGTTCCCGACTTAATACACCCTCATTGGTTCCAAAAGGCTATGGAATGTTCGTCCGGTGTGTTACCCTTTTTCCCTTCCCCCAACGGTGACATTCGGGCTCTACAGCCGCGCACTTTTTCGTTGAACGTTAAATAAAAGCTCGCTCTCTCTCTCTCCTCTCTCTCTCTCTCTCTCGTCCGGTGTGTTACTCGGTTCAAATTGGGCCTTTTTTTGTTTGGCAACAAACTCAGCGGCGCCATCTGTTGGGTAGCTCCGGCATACTTCCGGTTCACCTGCATTTTCAGATTTTTTACTCATCATTCTTTTATCATGAGAGTGAATGAAGTCCGACAGTGTTTTAATAAGTGGCCATTTCCAGAAAGTAGTGGTATATTTGATTTCGCAAACACTGCGAAACCCGCCGTCTATTTCAGAACCGAAAATGGTTGGGGGCTATTCGCACACTGGCGCCACCAGGTTCAACTCAAGCGAGAAAGGCTCGCACCTTTACCGTTCCTTCAGTCCATCTGCTCCGATATGACACCGTAGTGGCTCCGACGTCGCTCCTCAGCTGAAGCAGTGTTTCACCTTACGGGTAGCGTAAATTGACTCCGTAAGTGACTACGTCACAACAAGGCGTCTGGGTCCAAACAAACCGTTGCTAGGGACGTTGCTATGAACTAATACACGGAGACTCCACATGAGACTAGATTTTTGCTTACAAGTAAGTAAATAATTTTTTGTACTTACGGAGTCAATGGTTACACATTTTGTTTTAGGCATTCACTGCGCGTGATTGGTTTAGTCCGGGATAGCAAACGCACAAAAACGACGAGCGCCGTCACGATGCACTTTTATATTGGCGTTTGACACTGACAGCTTAAAAAAAAACGCAAGCTACGGCTTATTTGCTTGCGTTTCTTTCATCGAAATTGACTCCGTAAGTGTGACGTCATGGGTCCAAACAAACCGTTGCTAGGGTCGTTGTTACGGACAAATACATGTGGCTAGGTTTCGCTACGAAAACCTGACCGTTCAAAAATCAGGGGTAGGATTTAAACTTCTAAAAATCACAGGTATAGAAAGCTTGAATGTCATATATGTTTCGACAGAAGTGTGCCGGTAATCAGCTTGTTTCTGAAATATTTACGACTGCAACTTCCGGTCCTCAAGATGCCTGCAGCAGACGACGAATGCAAGAAGTATGCCGTCTGCCACACGCCGGCCGGCCAAGCCGGCGCCGTCGTTTGAATCCTGTAAATAAAGACGATATTCTGATATTGCATTTGTTTGAAATATAATGAGTTTCAGACACTTATAAGAATTCATAGTGGGGTGCGATGCAAAATATGGTTTATCGAAAGTCCGGGCGTCGATCGAGATGATCGTCTGCTAAAAGATCGCATTGCACCCGTGAGAAAAGCACTTCAGGCGATCGGTTGAGATCCCAGATTTTGTTTGCGGACTCGCGCTATGGGAGGGTGCTTCGTACCTGGTTGTAACCATCGCGTGGAGAAAGATTCTTGCAGTTTCTTCAGATTTCCGCAAGACCCCAAAGCGCGAAAGAACTGGATAAAAAACATAAGGTGAGTACATGTAGCACTGGCGGACAGTTGCCTTGATGTAAAAGAAGGCCAAACCAACCATATATCTATATCCCAATTAAACTTTTTAAATATATTTATATGTTATTTCTTCTTAATTCGATAGATGAAAACAATTAAAAGAGTGGTCTTCTAAGTTGTCTAAAGTTCTTATAACTACAATGTATTTTACATTGAATTAGCATCGCGGGTTCAACGTAAATCAATGATTACAAGAAGAGTGTTCTACAACACAATTAAAAGATGGGTCTTCTACAATTAAATTAACAACACTAAAAGTGGGCCTTCTAGTCTACAGTTATTAAAATTACGATGCATTTTACAGATTGTACTTGCATCGCGGGTTCGATGGAGATCTTCACCAAAAGAGCACATCCACGGAATTTAGATGTATACCAAGGAAGAAAAAAAGCAAAATACTGCGAAATCGCGATAGACATGCAATTCTTTAATAACCTGACAACCTCAATAATAATAATAATAAACGACTTACCTCGACGGCGTACGATTTGTTTCTCATGCTGGCCTGCACTACTCCGGTAATGCACTTCAGGTCGTCGTCGTAACTGATCTGCATGACGTGGTTTGATTTTACGGCATTTTCACCCCTCTGAACTAAGCTGGACTTCTTCACAGAAAAAAACGCACATTGCGGAGGCCTTTACGGCCATGGCGATGCACTTGTTTTTGTCGCTCGTTTACCGACACAATTTAATAAAGACGCCCGCTGCAACAGAGGCCAGCAAATCTATCGTACCGTCTGCTACCAAAGCAAAGCGGAGTGTAATACTTCAGAAATGGCTTTTATCGTTGCAATACGACACTGAGACGACAAAAACATCTTCATAATTAGATATCAAGAAGTTAAGTTGCTTACAAAAATTATTTAATTACTTGTAGGCAAAAATCTAGCCTCATGTGGAGTCTCCATGCATTAGTCCATAGCAACGTCCCTAGCAACGGTTTGTTTGGACCCAGACGCCATGTTGTGACGTAGTCACTTACGGGGTCCATTCCCGTTTCGGCGTTCTTATCTGCTAATATCGCTATCTCATTGGCTACGGAGTCAGCATATGATTATAGGTCATTCACCGTTCCTATATAGGGTTTCACTACGGCGGAAGAAGAGGGGGAGAGAGAGAGCTGGGGGTCTGAAACGGCACCGCCTCGCCATGAAACAAATGTGTCCAAGATTCGCTCGCAGTTTTGCACGGGAAGACGCCGTGAGGTGCGCAATACTTGACTATAGGGGTCTCGAGGAATCATTCTTGCTTGCGCACGCGTTTTCGAAGTCGCGCGGCGCGCGACCGCGCACCTACGCGGGGGCCCTAAACCGACAGTTCCCCTGCCGGGAGATGCGCGAAATTCCGAGTCAAATGTCGGCCCCGCGTTCCAGGCCTCGTTCTAACGCTTCTCGCTCCTTCCACCGGGGTTTAACCTAAGTCGCGATCACACCGCCAATACAGCCTACAAAGGACAGCCCGCAAACACTGTCTAAGGCGTTTTTCTTTCCCGTACGAAGGTCACATTGGTCATACAAAAGAAGCTGTTTGCGGAAATTTTCGAAGCACACGTATGTGTGAGGCAAGCATGCTTCGAGCAAGCTGCTGAGTCGTGTCCGCAGATCATTAAGTGCTCATGTCTGCTGCAAACACCGTGTCTTTTGTAGGATGCACGAGCAGTACGACGGAGGCTTTACCTGATCGTTTTACCCGGAATGTCGCGGTTTTCGCAGAAGCTCTGTGCGCGGACAAATCAATCGTGAGTATAGTCGTATTCGCTCGAGTAATCGGCGCATCACTTACAAACAAGGCCCTTGCGTCTACTTTCCCACATGGCGCACGTCCAGACAATCACCGTGCTCTGCATAAGAATCGTACCGAATAACAAGACAAAAAAACACTACTCTACGTACTGTGAGAAAAAAAAAAAGAGATCTGCAAAGATTACATTATTTTCGTGGAGACGTTATCTCTGTCGCGTACCCCGCTGGTATCTCTCTCTCTTTCTCTCAATCGCAGTAGGCTTTCTTCATAAACAGTGCGTAAATTACCTCGAGTAAATACGGTACACATCTGGATACGTTGCACTGCTTAAGAATGTGCGGCGGCGCGATGAGTCCCCGAACGTCTTGGTACAGCTCCGTAGCCAATCAGATTGCGGCCCTCGTCGATAAGAACGCCGGAGAACAAAGTCATCACGGAGCAGATAACGTGGACATAATAAGTCATGCACCGGCGCACCACATTTTTTAAGATAACGATGACTGGACATATTGAATGAAATAAGATGTCCATAATTTGACTACAAACTTGAAAGTATAAACACAGCGAAAACGAGGACGGGAACAGGACATCTTTCAAATTTGAAAGCTGTCTCAAGTTCCCGTCCTCGTCCTCGCTGTTTTAATAGAGAGTTTTAGCAGATCGTTCCGATGACTCGACGATAACCATACCCGATACTCTGCCTCCGCCTTTGCGCCTACATATATAGTATCGTTATCGGGGGTTATCGGAGGTATCGGAACGATCTACTAAAAACTCTCTATTCCTTTTCACGTTTTGCATCTATTAACCAACACGCCTCGTTTTCAATTATAATTTGACGCCTCTTTTTTTTTTGGCACGTATTTTTAATATTGCTTCAGGTATACACTTCAGAAATATGAACTTTTAGAATCCAATTACACGAAAAGTTTCTCGTTGTATCTATAGAAAAAAAAAGTTTTATCTTTTTGTTGTGTTTAAATTAGTACCAGCAGAATGGATTAAGACGATTAACTGAACGAAACTGTCTACATGAATGGACTGAAGCCACAGGGAGTCGACAGAAAAAGAAAATCATAAAAACACGATTGCACGATTCGCTGCATTTATTAGTGTCTCACCGGAGGAGTTTCAGAAAACTTCGTTTGGTACCGAAAGCAGGCGCCGAGGAAAGCCTATACGTGCGTGTAGACGCCGCGCTTGAACTCCCAAAGTAGTCGAGAGTTTCCCTCACTTCGCTCTGGGTTCTCGAAGGATTTCTCTCTCTCCGTACCCCGTGTAAAATTTCGAGCATTCCAATTGTCGGCAGCTGCATTCATCGGAGCGCACGCCACGCCACCCGGAAACTCGCGTCGGCTTATGCAGTCACGTCGCGACGATATACCTTCAACAAAATCATTTCACTTCTAACGTTGCGTGACTGTGCTTCTGAACGCTCTAGCTTGCCGCTTTGGCGAGACATCTGCGCTCTGGTATAAATATGAACTCACTCGAAGGCATTTTGTTTTCTTTTTTATTTCGAGACCCCTTTAAATATACACGAATATTTTCTCGCGCATCGGCGAACAAGAGGGGTAAAAAAAAAGGATCTGCCACAATGCCAGAATTTTACCAAGAGCGCAGTCGTACATGCAGAATTCAGTATGCATTCGTACAATGTTTCAAATATGAATGGACTGATGGAATAAGTATATATACGTAGTGGACCTAGACTTGAGAAAATACTGAATGTAAAGAAAACATTTTTTAGAGATTTATTTGAGACACGTATTATATAAAAAGCGCAATATTTACGCCGTTAGACGCAATTTAGGTAGCGGTAGCCCACCCCACCCAGGAACGTAGTCAACGACGCTCCAGTTCTCGGCTCTCATTGGTTGGGGAGATGATTGACGTGTGGATTGTTCGTTGTAAAATTGTTTCTCCGTGCCGTAATAGTATTTTTATTGGCAATATATTTATGTTTGAGCAACAAATACTCTAGATAAGTTCATTATTGTTTTCAAAAGTATCCCGAGATTGCTTTTTCCGCATTGGTGTGAAACGATAACAAAAATTCTCCCGGCGTCTGCGGAGTTCTCAACGAGTGCAGCTCTAGTCGAGCTCGTCTATTTTTGTGAGCGCGAGTCGTTTTTGCGTTCACCGAGGTGTTTAGAGAAAGGTCTTCTCAACCGAAGTAGTTTGCAGCAAAGAACTGTCGCGTGCAGGGTGTAAGATAGACAGGTGGGGAAACGAGAGCCAAATGAGCGACCGGATTGTGTCCCCCCCGGTTTTCTCTTTTTCTGTGGCGCCATCTATGTGGAGCACCGCGAACTCTCACTCCGGGTGGGTGACCGGTGGCGACCGGCTAGACCACTGATCTCAATGACAATTGCTGGATCGCGTTTGACCAGCTCTGCCTATGGACCGGAATGCGGCCACGGTCGGCCATCTTTAGGTAGAGTTATATCATCTCTAGCCATCATAGTAATATGGCGGACAGCGCAATGGCGGCAGGCTGCCATAAAATAGCCGTAGATCTAGTACACTGTACCGTGGGTGATATTTCGTGCTTCATTGAGGTTGTTCGACGAAGCAAATTCTTGAAACCCGGCGTGAACGGTAGCCTCATCTTTGAGGACCCGGCGAAAGTTCTACGAAAGCGCAGCACGGGGGAAAGCAGCGCAGCTCGCATCGAAAGCAGACTACGTACCGGCGTCTGCTTTCGATGCTTCTTTCGATGCGACTTTTGATGCGTGCTGTGCTACTTTTCCCCGGTGCTGTGCGATTTCGTGAAACTTTTACCGGGTCCTCAAAGACCGGGCTACCGTTCACGCCGGGTTTCAAAAACATGTTTCGTCAAACAATTTCAATCAATCACGGAATATCACCCACGCTATTTTGATGGCAGCCTGCCACCACAACTGCCAAAACGCCATCTGACATGGATGGATGATGGCGGCTGCCAAGTGGCTGCAGCAGCTGTATCTTGGCTAGAGGTGATATAACTCTACCTAAAGATGGCCGCCAGTGACCGCATTCGCGGAGCGGGCAAACGCGATCCAGCAATTGTCATTGAGATCAGTGGGCTAGACTGACGGATATTTTTTTCTTCTCGCCGCAGCGCCATCTGTCGCAAATCGGGGGTACCCGCAAGCAGACGAGTACACAATCCGGTCACGGAGCTGCGGTAGGCCTCTATGGGCCGTTTCCCCACCTGTCTATCTTACACCCTGGTCGCGTGCATGTACGCGCCTGCGGAAGCACTGTGCGGATGCTTGTTTCTGTAGCGGGACTGGCTCTAAGCCTATATAGCGTCCCACGTCAACTATGTTGCTCGAACTAGCTTGATTTGTTTGTTTGCGCGTGTTGATGTTGAAAAAAATTGTTGGTTCCCGTAAAAGCGGTCCTACTGCACTGTCGTGATTGCAACCATGATTTCAATACAGAGGATACCTACACAGGCAAGAATTTGCGAGTCATTTGACTGCAGGAAATCGGGCGATCGGTTTCGCTTCGAAGGTCAAGTAGCTCTCAAGTTTTGCAGTGCACCTATAGCCTGCCAAAGCGAATATAATTAAGTCGCGTGCGTCATGACCACTGACCTCTATGTCTATTTGCTGGATCGTGTTTGTCCGCTCCGCGAATGCGGCCACTGGCAGCCATCTTTTTGGTGTAGAGTTATATTACCTCTAGCCACACCATAGTAGTGTGGTGGCGCAATCTACCGCCCGTTAGATAGGGTACAGCTGGCGCAGCCACTATCTTCCATCCATGGCAGATAGCGTTGTAGCAGTTGTGGTGGCAGCAACCTGGTTGGGTGGCAGCAAGGAGGTGATAGGTGACAGGCTGCCGTATACAAATAGCCGTGGGTGGTATTTCGTGCTTGATTGAAATTGTTCGACGAAACATATTGTTGAAACCCGGCGTGAACGGTAGCCCGAACTTTCAGGATCCGGGGAAAGTTTCACGAAATCGCAGCACCGGGGGAAAGCAGCACAGCTCGCATCGAAAGTCTCATCGAAAGAAACATTGAAAGCACACCCCTGTACGACGTCTGCTTTCGATGCGAGCTGCGCTGCTTTCCCCCGGTGCTCCGCTTTCGCAAAACTTTCGCCGGGTCCTGCAAAGATGGGGGCTACCGTTCACGCCGGGTTTCAAGAAGTTGCTTCGTCGAACAACTTCAATCAAGCACGAGATCTCACCCACGGTACAGTGCATAGAGTTATTATGATGTACGCTAGAGGTTCAACTGGCGCTAGTGTGCTGCTGCAAATTGAAGCAGACAGCAACCAGTCGGACTTGACTTCCGTTAATGCATTTCTACGGGAAAAAGCGAGAGCATTTTCTCTTTGTGCTCGATTATAAGAGCAAATATCACAAATAATTCGTCAGTACTAGGCACATTGAAACATTTCTCAGTCACGCAGACGAAATAATTGGTCAGTTTCGGCGTTTTTATTTTAAATTCGTGGCATGAAAAGCGTTGCTAAAACCGCATCGTACACGTGTTTATGTGCACTGTCGGACACTGCTAGCGCGAACACGGCGTCGGCGCTTTCCAGCATGGGGGATATGCAGGAAAACGGACGAAGGACATGTGGAAAACCAAAAGAGACGGCCAGAACTACGTAGTAAAACTGGATAAGTAACTCCTTGTGCATGCAGACGATCAAAATAAATTGCAAGCCACGTAATATAGTCTGATTTGCAATCAATGAGTACGGCTTTATTCTTTCTGCTCATGAATATGTGCGAAGATGCTCGTTCTGCGTTCAAAAACATCACCCCCACGCTCCAAATCTTTACAAACAGAGAGAAGCCAGAGAACAGGTGCCCGATAAAAAACTGCCCGACATTAGAAAAAATAAAAAGACACACCTTTCGTAGCCCACGTACCTTATCTTTTAGCGTTTTTAACCGATCGTAAAGATGCACGACGGAGTCATTTTCATAGAGTGACAAGACGGACATATTAGCAATATATAAGCGCCACCAGAATGCTAGTGAACCTTGAACACACTCTACATTCCTTTCGATCGTTATTTTGCTTTGAATCGTCGCTCGTTTTTACGTACCTGCCATGGAACATAGGTTTGGGCCTGAGATATAGGGAAGTTTAACATCGTTCTGTAGTAAAGAAAAATGCTGTAACTAAAGCAATTACATTTTTGCAATATTAATAAAGGTACATACTATCCGGTACAAACAAAATAACAAAAGTTGTTAGTGTTATTTTCCAGCGAAGAAACAAAATTCACGAGCGTTTTCCTATAGTAATGCACAGGAGCACTGCAAAAGGTTACTGTCTGCTTCAATTTGCCTCCCGGAAGTCGCATAGACACCAGTCGCCAGTTGAACCTCTAACGTGCATTATGATAACTCTATGGTACAGTGTACTAGACCCACGGCTATTTTTATGGCAGCCTGCCGCCACATCGCTGTCCGCCATATTACTATGATGGCTAGAGATTATATAACTCTACCGAAAAAATGGCCGACCGTGGCCGCATTCCCGTTTATAGGCGGAGCTGGTCAAACGCGATCCAGCAAATATACACATAGAGATCAGTGGTCATGACTCTCACTCACCTTGCTCGCAGATGCCATGCGAAAAAAAATACAAAGAACAGAAAAGTTGAAATGTACTGCATATTAATTTTGTTGCTTTGGGTTAGTCCTCTTGATCGCTTTTTACCACAAATCGACAGACGCTTACAAACGCTTCTATTGGAACGTGGTTCGTGGATGATGGAGGGCGCTAGAACGCCGCTTTCATGGTCTCTTATTGTGAGCGTTGCATAAGTTTTTAGACGGGGGCGGAATAGCAGACGGACGAAGGAGAAAACGGACGCCGACGTGCAGTTTTCGTGTCCGCGTCTCACGGGCATTGCAGACGACGATAGACGGTGGTGAAGTTGCAGACGATGCCGGAGGCTTCCGCGCGTCTGCTCGCACGACTAGCAGGCAGTATCAGACGCCAGACTGGACGCACCGGATGTCGGCGAAGAGGAGACACTAGGCTTGTTAGCGTGTTCGGCCGAGCAGCCAAGCCAATCCAGTCGTAATGGGCGGGGCCACTGATCTGTGGGCGGGGCTTAGACCGTACCGTGACCTCCACCCAGACATATACGTAACGTGTTACCAGTAAGAGCTACTTCTACTTAGTTACTTTTATTGGTAACAAGTAACGTGTTTGCAGTTGCTTTTTATGAAAAGGAACGAGTAACGTACTTAGTTACTTTTAAGGCGAGTTAACGAGTAACGGTATTTCGTTACTTCTAAGGTGTGTTGTGTACAACACCGTTTAAACAACCTGCGTTTTAATTATAACCTGAGTATGCGTCTATTCCGACAAAGGCAGATGGGCAACCCGAAAAACAACTAGACAGTATGACAGTATAACAGCGTTCATCGCTGAACACGTCGGTCGAACTTTGCAGCTGGTAATGTCCTTCACCCAAGGAACCCAATTAGGTTCGTTGGTTGAACCTTCTAGAATCGTGTGCAGACCAAATGTAAATCCGGAGGTTGCCAACGCGGGAAAGCACAGAACCCATCGTCAACTTGGAACTTTAGAAGCAGAGAGAACAAAAGAGAGAGGGCAATCCCAGATTCACCAGCTCTTCCTGAAGCACAACACTGCCGTTCCTTCGAGCGCGTCAGTAGAACGACTCTTCTAGCGTCGCCGGAGATGTATTCTCAATGAACCGAAGAAGCATCTACTGCATAAGTTGCAACGACTACTGAAAAGAAAACCATAAACCATATGAAACAAAAGCAGTTGTGTCTTTGGTCGTCAAAGTAACGAGAATGGTAACTCGCTATTTCCGAGGTAAAGTAACGCATTCATTTTGAGAATCAGTAACGAGTAAAGAATTTAGTTACTTTTCGCGCGAGTAACAAGTAACGGTATTTACTCACTTTTTCGGGTCACGTGCACATGTCTGCCTCAACCTAAATGGCGTCTAACTGCGTAAATATTGCGCACATTCTTTTGGGAGAAAAATTATAAAAAAATACGTGTCCCAGTACACCCTTTGAAAAAAAAATCCTTTTTTCATTTTAGTGTTTTTTTTTAAGAGAGGGAGAGAACAGCTCAGACTTTTCCAAAAAAAGGGTTACTGGCCGGTTTCATTTGCAGTGTTCGTGCGTATGGCGCATGATTCGCTCGCTTTCCGAAGCGACGAACATGCTCGTGCTGGGCTGAAGATGTCACACTCTGGGCTGAGAACTTGTATATGAATGGTGTATACACCTCTACCACAAGTGCGTAGTCATCTTGAATGTCGTCACTTCTGGTATGCGGTAAAACATCGTTTTGATCTCTCCACGCCACTGGGAGGTGCTTACAAAAAAAATACGTGATTCTCGGACGTTCTTGTTTTACCTGGCCTGTGTGTTTTTCGCATATTCTAGGTTGAAATGTTTAATTATTTTTTCGTCCCGCATACCAAATACGGAACTCACGGGACTGAGAACGACAGGACACAAAAAACGTCTATAGGAAGCGTTTGGAAAGTTAATGGTAGACTCCTCATGCGCATACGTGCGTTGCCGCGTGAAAAGTAGGATAGCAGTCGGAGAAGCTAAGCAAAGCTTGGAGACAGCTTGAAGGCTATAGAGATACAGAGTGTTTACAACTGCTCGATTGCGGTCACGTGGAAACACTCTTGAATCTAGGCACACCAAGCGAGTAGTCCCGCAAATACGACATACGACGTTGCAGCTGTCACTGTTATCTAAATGAAAGTTCGCCGAACGACATTTCGGGTGATGGCCAGGAGCGTTATCGGGTATTAAAAAAATGGTCTGCTAAAGCTCTCTCATAAACACGATATATATTTATATATAAAAAAAATCGTAAACACTTACGCTAATTGTACGGTAAAACTCTGCGACAGCTGAGGTGTAACCTCGCAGCCGCTAAGGTGTCATTTCTGAGCAGATAGACTGAAGGAACGGTAAAGCGGGGGTCAACTGCTCATACATCATGTAAAAGACAGTCTGCCAACACGACTCACCGCAATACCCGTGGTCCGAATGCCGCGGGCCAAGTTTCTTCCTTGAACGCATTGGCATGTGGCATTCGAAGCATGGATCTCGCGGTGACTCGCATTCGAATCTGTATGTAGACTGTATTTTGTATGATGTGTAAGCAGTGTGACTCGGCTTAAAAGGTGCGAGCGCGCACCATGGAGTCCGCATAGGCGTTTCGTATTAAACCGAATAACACACCGGACGAAAGCACCATAGTGTTTTGGAACCAATGAGGGTGTATGAAAGGAGCAATAAAATAATTTTTCGAATTCTTTTTTTTTTTTTAGCTTGAACCCTCAATTTAAGACTGAATTGAGAAATCACGTGGGCGTGACATGCTTGGGCACCGGTGCGATGACTTCGCCTCCCCGTGCTTTGTAAGCAACGACATAGAACTTGTCATTCGTGAGTGGTTAAGTTCCGTCAGGGCACTCATTGGCCACGAACGCGAATTCAAATATTCGTCGATTTTGGGGTTGCGGGGATAATTATACAGCGTGTAGTTGGTCGGCCATTTGAAAGTTGCGACGAGTCACTCGCTGTAGATGAGCAATTTAGCCAGTGCAGTACAACCGCTAGCCTGGGGTCTTTAACGTGCACCACGCAGTAGTGATACACGACCGCACGCCGGTACGATGCTCATCCAGATCGAAACGGGCAGGGGTGGGGCTTGAACCCAGGATCCCTGGGTTCTGCAGCGCGAGCTTTCGCTCCACGTGCGTCCGAGCTGGTGTGCGCTTAGCCCACTCGGCCACCGATCCCTTTTTTTTTTTTCTTTAATGCATGGAAATTTTTTTACAAGTGACATGACATGTTGATACTTATGGGTATATACAGTTACGAAACATTCACTTTCACACCGTATTTACATACTAATGTCGCACACGCACCTTATATTTGGCATCTTGTACATGTGGCCAGTAGGTGTGATAAATTTAGACACAGAAATATCATCGACAAGTGTAATACAATAGTTACAAAAAATATATAATCAATAGAGCTTTTCAGAAATCTGGGAGACCAAGACATGCGTCGAACAAGGGAAACCACTCTGGTTGACTGAGAGGTGAAGCGTATACGCTCCTCACTTGCGCTACCAGTTCCAGAAAAAGCGATTTCGTTGTACGGGGTTTCTCTGCATGTCTGTCGATCATGCGACATTTCCATAGGCTATGTAGTCCCAACAGAGCGAACATGTCGTACGGGACGGTTTCGTTGTCGGCGAACGGGAGAAAGCGGAGACTGTAGTCATTAAGTATTAGATCTTTTTTAAGCGTGCGTTGCAGAACATCCCAAAATAAAAACGCGTCGGTGCAATAAATAAAACAGTGCTCTATGGTTTCTGGCTTGTTACAGAGTCTGCAATTAACAGTCCACGGTACAAATATTCCTTTTTCCTGGAGGTAAGTTTTTACTGGTAAGGTTGATGTATGCAATTTGAAGAAGAACGTCTTGGTTGAGGGAGGCACGCCCATTTTTTTTACTCGTTTGAAAACATCATTGATGGGTTCTAGCGTGAAACAGGTACGATAAAGTGGTAGAGAAAACAAGCTTTCCGTAATATTCCTCGACAGTGTCTTCCTTGACACGCTAAATAAATGTTCCAATGAAAACCGTGTTTTCAGAAAATTGAAGGTATCGACAACTTCCTTTAAAAATCCCCAGGGCCTATTTTTCGACGTTTCGCCCGTTGAAACAACGAGATAACTTAAACTCTCAGCAAGGCGTGATTGGAGTACGACCCTAAGGAACTTATGATTGGCATTCTTAAAGAAAAAGAATCTTGATACCAACTGGCGGACAAAAATGTGACATAGGCCTAAACCACCAGATTCGAGAGGGAGGAAAAGGTTGTCCCTTTTTACTCGTTCCCACGTTGAGCTCCATATCAAAGTGGCAAATATTCTATGAAATTTTTGGATGTCTGTTCGGGCGCAATGGAGCACTTGAAGGACGTACATAAGCTTCGAAGCAAGGAATATATTGCAGACACTTGCTCTTGTAAAAATGGAAACGTCTCTACCTTTCCACGCATCAGCCTTCCTTTTCAGTGTGGTCGCAAGGGAGGACCAGTACGTTGAGCTACTACGAATTTGTGAGAGCGGTACTCCAAGATATGTGATCGGACCCTGATTCCACGCTATCCCCGCAAAAAATCGTGGTTTTGTGGCCCAGGAACCGTACCAGAAGCCGTTGCATTTTGATGGATTCATCGAAGCCCCTGTGATTGCGCAGTAACGCGCTGTTTGATCAAGCGCTTTCTCGACACTCTTCTTGTCTGCGCAGAAAAATCCAACATCGTCTGCGTATGCGAGGACTTTTACCTCAACATTTGCCACAGAGTACCCACGAATACATTCTGTTTTCAGAATGCTAAGGCATAAGGGCTCTAAATACAATGCAAAAAGGAGGGAGAGAGAGGGCAGCCCTGCCTTACGGAAGATTTGATCTTAATTTCATCAGAAAGTGTGTTATTGATTTTCAGTCGTGTCGAACTATGCACTCAGGCGACAATTGTCGAGTCACTGGACTGGGGTTCGCATGCACGGCGTGTGACATTTCGCGGCAGCTGCGCATTTTCGAAAACGCGTTCTGCAGCCCAGCAGACAATACTATAGCCTATAGTTAGACTCTATACTTTACCAAAGATAAAGCGTTAATGAGTCAGGAGGGATGTTCACTTTGCTCGAAGATGGCAAATCTATCAAATGCCCGGCCCTTCAAAGACCGAAACTAGTCGTCATCCCCAACAAAAACAGCCAAATAGTCGATACGCTGAGCTTGGAATACAGCATATCCTGCCATGCCTGCACGTTCTGTGTTTTGTTTGAACTGGTTTACATTCGCTAACAGGCGTCTGATAAACGTCCCAAGCCAATCTCTCTTTTTCAAAATGTCGTTCGCGGATCTGTATAAAATCAGTGGCATAGATGCAAGTACTTGATGTGGGGCGTTCTATTCATATTCTGGCATTGTAGTACGTTTGTCATAGTTATCGTTTGGTAGATATTTAAACGTGACAGCGAATGCCGCACAAGGGACAATAATTTGCATTTAAATAGTGAAGTGTCATTAGTTGTTTTAGGAAATAAAACTTTATTTCTATTCTTTATCTTTTTATATGATATAAAAAAGATAAAGCAACGGCGGGTTTATTTTGATGATTGTCATCGCTTTAGTAAATCTCGAACCGATATTTTTTTTACACGAACCTATGTATAATGAAACCAGTCATTTTTATAATGAGGTGTATCATTAGTATAATGAAGTAATAATTAAAAGAAGCTGTTACCTATTGTCTAAAAATAGCATAAATAATAAAAACACGTCAATACTTAAAATGTCTTATAGATGCCGTTTAAAATAAATGTCAATATCTTTAAAAAAAATTAAAATTCTTTTATATTTTTCTAGTTATGAAAAAATTAAATTTCGAAGACGAAAAGTTTTTGAGAGTTGTTGAAGCGTGAGACGCCTAAACGGAAAGCCAATTTATTTCTTTGAAACATATTGTATCATTGTTCCTATTTATCCTAAGTTTATATCACAAAGTAGTACTAGTAAAATCCTAGTTTAGAATTTATGACTCCCTGAATATAAAACAACAGTGTTTGTAACTTTATATTTTATCTTTTTATGATTATCACACTGCTGAAACTTTCCAAAGTATTTTACACCCTCAATCATTCAGTACTCATATCACCCTAAACGGTAACGTTCTCCCGAACATAGTTAACAAAACAACAAACATAGTCACCTTTGGCCTCTACTACAACGCAAATTCAATATAAACTCAGCTGCGCTTACTCCAACATTAAATAACAATACGGCCGCAATACTTTGTATTTATTTAAGTTTATTTATAGAAAATCAAACGTAGGTCTCAGGTAAATTGAGTGACACTGGTAGCGGAGATTTTGTTTACAAGCTACCCAAACAAAAAAACTGCCAATGGAAAAAAAATCTGGAATTTAGTTATGCGGATAAGATATTCGTTATATATCGCTGAATCATCCCAACTGAACTGCCAGTTGAGTGATATAAATTTTATAATTTAGTTAGTTATAAATATCTGTCACGTATAACAAATTAAATTTAAAAAAATTATCGATCAAATCGTTCTGTTAAAAACGTCTTTTGCTTTTTATTACTTTCTATACAACGTGTTGTGCGCCCGGAAATCAAGACCGCATTTGGAGGTCCGGTCCGGTGTTGAATGAGGAGAGAAAATATTTTTACAACACCCCAGACAAAGAAATATCGCGTGTCGAATATTGAACGTTTAACCTTCCCCTGGTTTATTAAAAGGAGCCATGAAACGATTTTTCTACTTTCGCTAAATACTACTTAGAATCCCTCCTCGACGTGAATAACTCAATAAACATGTCTTAGTTTTTATTTCTAGGCTATGGAGGCAGTCGCCAAAAACAATTCGAGAAATATGAGCATCGTTCATCCCCTCATCTCGGAGCCAAAACAAGTAACCACGTGGCCACATTGACGTCATGGGATAGGCACTAGCCTATCCCATGCCGCATACGTTAATTATACCCACGCGCTGGGGTCAGCAAAGTAGAAAACGCGTGCTGAGCTCCAAGCATTGTTAGAGTTCAGCTATTCTTATCACCGACAGTGGTTGGACACGAGCAACTATCCGAGTGTCCGCCGAGGCACTGATAGTTACGAGCCGAAGTCGAGTGCTCACGCAGTTCTTGTGTCCAATCCAAGAGCCGCGCTCGCTGTCGTCAGATGCGTAGTTTCGATCCTACATATTACGTCATCAAGCTTTACGAAGGCAAGACTGAAAGAAATAGTTCCCTTTTATCCTCGCAATTTCACCGCGACAAAGAAGCTTCTGAATCAGTGGCGGTCTGTGCGAATATACTTGGGCCAGGCTAGGACCAGTATGCCTCTGTAAAGTCATGAACATTCCAACCCGATATCGTTTCGTGACCATTTACACGAGTGCATCTGCGCACTAGTTCGTCTTCCCCGGGAGACATAATAAATACGCGGCCTGTGGTCCTTACAGCTTCCTCTTCCCTTCATTGCCTTCAATTTTTCCTCTCCTTCGTGTATCTATAGTCTATTCTACATCGTCTTTACCACTACATACATCATTCGTTTTAACTAATTCGGGCGGAACGATTAATATCGTTTCCGAGGGTCGTTTTTTTTTTTTTTTTTTTGGAGGGGGGGGGCATTTTTGAAATTGCCAACAATTTTTAGCCATTGCCAACCATTGCCAAGAATGTACCTTTTTCCAGTAGCGAGCGCCGTCTGCGGAGTTGTCTTCTAACTACAAATGAAGGGCAGCCCAACTTGCCCGCCTGGATAAATTCGCATCGTGCAGTTGTATTGATCTTCGTTGCCTTCCATGATCCATACTAGCATATACTCAAAAAAGAATGGCCAAAAAAATACGAAATACGCGCAAAGATAGATGCTGAATAGCGATCATGATGTAGAATACCGAAGACTGTGGTAAAAGCTGGGAAACTTGGTCGAAGAATAAAGACAGGGGAAAAGAACGTCTCAATACGTTCTCAAAACGACTCAATACACCAGCTCGCCTGCGCACTCACTGTTTCTTCGGTGCTGAAGGGGTTGGTCGGCTGGAACTTTGCCCTGCAAAAATGGCGACAGCGGGAAGCAAGGCCAGGAGAGGGGTGTATGCATGCGCAGAAGCCTACTGGAAAAAGGTTCCATTGCCAGCCATCAAGTGAGGTCTACACATCTTCTTGGTCATCCTCTTTCTCCTCGTCCTTCTCTTAGAACCCAAACATAAAAATACTCGTTGAATACATCGTAAATATCATGGAATGCTTTTGGGCGCTTCTTGACCAACGCGAGAAAATAAGATCGTTTCTCGGCTTCCTTGAGGCTCCCTAACTCTCCAAGACGAAAATTGCTCAACTTTCCCGTTGTTGCCTTCTTGACCTCTATAGTCCCTGACAGGGCTAGAACGGCAGGGCGTCTTTTGCGAATGCCCGACCGACAGCGAGCGCCCGCTGCCTTTCGCCTCGCTTTCGCCGTGCGTGAACGCTAGGGGCTCACGTGACGTCGAAGACTTATCGAAGATAGCACGCGCTGGAGGCAGAGGCTATACTGAATCTCCTTCCCGCCGTTCTTATCTTGTCAATGGCTATAGGTGAAGTAAGAACCTGAGCCTACAATTCTTTTTACAGAGAGACCCATCACCTAAAACTCTATCGCTCGCTCACTTTTGTGCGTCTTGTTTCCCCTCTCCTCTCATTCGGAAACTCGGGTGCCTTCTCGCGCACGCGGTCTACGTTTTGTGGTTGCTGCTTGTACCACCATGAAGCGCAGAATGCGACGCGACGCAGGAGGAACTCATTCAAGTTAGTGCTGGCTGACACGCAAGAAAGATCGTGAAGAAAAAAACAGTGCCGTGTGCTACGTACTAAAACATCCTGTTTGTTTAACGAAGAGGCTCCTGATTCTATCGCAAGCCTCGCCTTCCTTCGGCTGTCTCAGACTTTCAACCAAATCACCGCATGATATTTCTGAATTCAGAGAATTGTCCTCCGCTGCCCTGGACGTGCGTGCAACGGGTAAACTGCAAAACAAAAAGCAAATATTTAAAAAAAGGCAACCACGAGGGGAAAAAAGCGAGAGGAAATAAAAGCGGAAACGGATAGAAGCTTCCAAATGTATCGAAAAGCTCGTGACGAGACGAACGGCAGATTGAAAAAGACAAACGGTCGGGGCCGGTGCTCTCACGGTGTATACGCGGCAGGGAGCACAGCACTGCGGGGATTGAAGTGGAATGGACGACCACCGGGGAAAGGGTGGGCCAGAAAAATCGAGAACACGAGTACACAAAGAGAACGGCGAAACAACAACAACAAACGATTGATCTGAGAGGAACGGCGGAATGTACGAGAGAGAGAGAGACAAACACATACAAATAGCGCGCGCACACACACGCACACTAACATACACGCACGCATACGCACAGGTACACACACACACGTAGGCAAGCATGCACGCACGTACACACAAACACACAGATACACAAACACACACAAAAAAAAGTTGGAGGTTGTATAAATGTGGAAGGATAGCGACGTCGGAAGTCGAAGCGAAGGAAGCGGCGGCGGCGCTGCCGTCTCCGGCCGATGGGACTTTAGGCCGATTGGAAGCTCTAGAGAAGAGAAAAAGGGCCAAGTGAAATGTGACTTTGACGCTGTTTCGCTCCGCGGCTCTTTGGCCGTTTGTTTCCAGGGGTCGCATCGTTTATCTGCGACGTTGGCCGGCGTTCGAGAACCTTCGCCGGTTAGTATTTTAGCTATGTGTGTTTCTTTTTCTTTTTTTTCTTGAACGGGTTATGGCCCGAGGTCTATAGGTCGGTCCGCGAGAACGCTGAGAAGAAGTTAGGTGTGACCCGGAGCCACTCTAACGAAGATAAAAGTGTCGCACGCGGGGTCGAGTTCCCGCGGCTTGATTTGTAAGCCCATTACAATTAGGGGCTGTCGAGAACTTTAGTCGAATTCGATGGGTTCGGCGAACCTTCGAACTTTTAGAGAATTTCGACAAAGGTCGACTTATGGACACTGTTGCCCCAATCTTACACAAAAATGGTGAATAAAAAGAAAAATGATAAGGTAGTTTAATTTGGTACTTTATAAAATGATCAATATTGCTTACATAATATAAAAGTAAATGTATATCTTTTTAATGCTTTAATTAGTTCGGTATTGTGAACACATGTTGCGGTTTTTCTTCGCATGCGCACAAAAGTCGAACTTCAGCCGAACGTTCGTCAAACCTCGCCTTAAAAGTTCGAATGTTCGAACCTGGTCGAACTGGAGCTTCGACAGGTTCGCGACATTTCTAATTACAATAGACCTTTTTCAAAAGTGAGCGCCATCACTTATTCCAGTGGTTTCCAAATGTGGGTCCGCGGACCGGTCCGCGAAGTCACCCTAAGGGTCCGCGAAGCCCTGCCCTTCCGGCAAAAAAAAAAAAAAAGTATTTTTTTCAGATTGAGAATAAACATTCCAATTCTTCGATGAGTTTTCTCGTGTATATGTCAATAAGAGAAGTTTACTTCACACTAGCCCTTTGTTATATCCATTTATTAAATCACTTTCATATTTAACCAATAGACTTTCCTTCCCCTCACCACGAACAGGGTCCTCCATCATCTCCGCCGATCCACAAGGGTCCGCGAAACATCAGTGGTTAAGAACCGCTGACTTACTCCATGGGAATGTATTGGTCACAAGGACTGCTTCAGTGTTCAGTGTGAACACGGTTCAGCTCGTACCGAGAACTAGGGCTGCTGAGTCAGCTTTCGGCAATAACTGGGAACTTATCTCACGCTTCGTGGCTTGTGTTCAAAAAATGGAAACTGCCAATATTGCTTGATGGGGTTCTGAATAAAGTCTATCGCTCACGCTCTCTCTCTCCCTCTCTGCGTTACCTCGACGGTGGAGTCGATGAAATGCCGGCATCGTGCAGCTTCAAAGATTCCCGGATTCACTGCTGAAGTGTCAGGCCGATGTGGACCTATACTGCGAAAATCGACTTTACCGATATTGTTGTGCATCGTCGCGAAGCCTCGAGGCGTAGATAAAATCGATATTCGGCTCTTCGACAGGGTGCCTTTCATGCTCTTATGTTCACAGTAGAGAACTTTAGGTAATGCGTATAGGAGCAACCGCATGCGCTGTGCGTCTGCGTTAGTGTTGCGAGTTCCATACTGCGCATGCGCGTCGTCACGATGCGCCAATCCAAGACGTAGTTTGGGGCATTGCGCAATGGCGACAACGCTATTTATTGCGTACGCAAAAGCTTTTGTGAACGCTAGAACTAAAACTCACTAATATTAAAGAGGAATCTGCCGGAAATCTTTAGCAATGCTGCCAATATTTCGATGAGTGACGAACACCAGTCATTATCGGTATAAATAATGTTTTTGTATATTCGCGAAACTTACTCAGTTACAGCGACCGATTTTAATGACAGTTGTGCATTGTGGAGACTGTTGCTACCGGACGTTTTCAACAAAACGCGAGGTAAAAGTTTACCACCACGGCAACGTTACAAGGGGCGCAGAAAATGAAATAAGGAAGTCAGATTGGTCTCGTAGATGTTCAGAAAGTGCGAAGCTTGCTTGCCATAAGAAATTTAATGACTTGCGTTTAAGTACAATGTGCGATTTCGGTCAGTGCAGTATGAATCATATTTAACGCACATCCGCCAGTAGTGATTAAAATACTTAAAGGAGGAATGCAACGATTTTGAGATTAAAAGAATTTGCATCTCGCCATTTTTACGTTGTTTATCGTGTCCCGGAGGATAGAGAAAACATCTCCTTTATTGAAAAATGTCGCGATTCCTCTGCACGTTGAGCTTTTTCTCACCTGCAGCCGCGAGTGGCAGCCGAAGGAACTACGGCGAAAAGCTTACGTGACCTCGCTCGGCCTCTAAGCTGCAGCATAACGCGCTGCCAATCTCAGCAGAGAGAGGGAGAGTAAGCGTCACTCCGATGCAGGAGTGAGCTGAGGTATCGAACCCGACGACCATGCTCACCATTACAGGTGGAGCGCTCTATCAACTGAGCTAACCAGGAGGTTAGACGTCAGTAGAGCAAACGGGTTTTTATCAGCTGCCACCAGTCTAACACCAACAAGGGTGAAGCTTGCAAATTAAGGTTAATAATATAATGCAATTATGCACCTGTAATGGAGAGGTCCCGGGTTCGATACCCGGACCCGGCGGAATTTTTCGGTCGCGCACCAGTCACCTAGCTGTGTTTGGAGATTTGTGTTTGTCCTTTGTCCCTCTTGATCCCCTTCTCCAGGGATTATTTCTCATCATTCTTGTCCAGCTCGCTTGCACCTTTGCATTTAATTGCATTATATTATTGACCCTGAAGACTGGGATTGAGTTTAGGGGTGCAAGAAATGCCAATATTTATTTTTACTTATTTTTTACACAACAACTAGGACACGAAGGCGGAATCAGTTTTCTGTTCTTTATTTTAGAAGTGTCAGAGGGCAACTTCCAGAAATGTATGACCGAAGTCGGGAAATCGTTGCACCCCCCTTTTAAGACAACAATTTTTTTGTATTTCTAATCCCGCGAAGTAAGAAACAATAGGGGCGGATGGGGGCTGCAGTACCCATGTTTGGTCCTATACCATGCTGTGTATATATATATATATATATATATATATATATATATATATATATATATATATATAGCGAAAATACACTGAAAAGATATTCAATGAGACTAAATGCGGGCCAAAATTACCACTCGCAGTCATGGCAAAAGAAACAAAGACGTGTAACAAAAACAAGATAGAGAAACAGTGTGCATCGCACGTAATGTGATTGTTTGTACCATGCTCACGACGCATTTGCGGGCGTGGTATGCATCCGGTTGTAGCACATGGTCTTTGTCAGTTCGCTCGAAGTGCCAGGAACATCGAAATAAAAACAAACAAAAGTCACAAAAAAACAACAACACGGAAACGTCATTCCAG
The DNA here is from genome assembly GCA_037355805.1 of Ixodes ricinus. Lineage (NCBI taxonomy): Eukaryota > Metazoa > Arthropoda > Arachnida > Ixodida > Ixodidae > Ixodes > Ixodes ricinus. The sequence continues at coordinate 63,498 of JAZHYW010029923.1, read as the reverse complement.
CGGTTCTGGCACCGAACACAACTGTGTGTGTGTGTGTATAGTAGCGCCGCCGCGTACATATGCCCCGTGTGGTCGCGAGGCTCCTGCAACTGCTCTTGCGGAAAGTTCTCCGGTTAATTTCCGCGCCCTTATCAGCTTTGCCGCGTGGCACGACGAATTCCGAAACAAGAAAAAAAAATATAAATCAATCGCCTCTTTACACATAACAAAAGGAGAAGAGCGAAGGAAAAAAAACGAAGAAAATACAATAGAAGGACAAAGAAACACATGGACGAAAGAGAAAGTGATCCCCCAAAAAAGGAAGGCGCATTTTGTTGTTGTTGTGGGGCATTCGGTTCTGGGTTGGACAAAGTAACTTGGGCGAGAGGTACTCGATAACGTTAACGAGCATCCGAAAAGAGCTCTTTGACGCCCGAGTCCGACTGGCCGTGTAGCCTCAATGGGCACTCTGTCCGTGCACTGCGCTACCGCTTGACCCCTTTCCCCGAGAGCTGCTCTACAGAAGGAGAGCTTTGGTCGGTGTCGAGGATACTCTGCGGGGAAGTTTTTTGTGTGGGATGTGTTAGAAAGCGCCTTTTATGTTTTTTGCGTGGTGGATTAGAGATATCTTGTTTCGCGTCCCGGCGCGTCGTTACGAGAAGCAGTACCTGTAACTAAGTATATATAAAAAAGATGGGGTATAACTGTTATACGCCTTGGGCGATAGACTTCGAAATGTTCGCAACTCGCAGTTGCTTGTAGGAAACGAACTTTCCTCTGACTTTCTGAAAGTGTGGCGGGGAGTTGAATGGCGGAAGCATGGTGGCCAACGTTTTGGGCGGGCAACTGCCGTAGAGGCTGTGCAGCACGTCGCCCTCTCCACGCGAGGTGGTGGCACGCTGATAGGCGAGCGGCATTCGACCGATATGCCTCGTGTTTAAACACCAGTCTTGTTAACGCTAGTCGTGAGCCAATTCGCACACGTCGTCACTTTAATTTAATTTGAAGTTAGTTGTTTTCTTATTGTTGCTAGTTACACCGTCTGCAAAACGTAAAATAAAGAAGAAGAAAAAACGGCACCTTGTTTGGGCCTGCGTCGCCGTGAGTGATAATCCATAGAAGGCGGGGTCTTGTCATCGTCGTCTGGGAAGACAGATATTCAAATGAACAAGACGTTGGCTATAACACCGTTCACATACTCAATTGTAGCCCCGCAAAGGAGGTCCTTTTTATTTTATTTTCATCGACATTTCTCACTTCGATGTCACACCGAACGCGCTCCATGCGTGAAAGACACAAGAGTAAAAGACTATCGTAGACACTTCAGGTTCTGTGAAGCAACAAAGCGCCTTCGAGGCACTTATTAACCAGATTGTCAAAGTGTATCAATAGGGTTACCTTTTTAATTTAATTATTATTTTGTTTTTATTTATTGTTTTCTTTAATCACCCGCAGGGGAAATTTACATAGAGGGGCACAAAACATTAAAATACATGTTAACCAACACAAAAATAAAATAAAGCAGTTGTCAGGTTGTTATATTTCAAAAAAGGGCGTGATTGCACTTAAAAATCGGTAGGGTCCTGTAAGGTTACAATATGACCCGGGAGTAAATACAAGTCGGCTACTAAAAGCAGCACTGGAAAAAATTCATAGATGTTAGTTCCACTAAATAGAGGGATAGAGTTTGCTTGAGTTGTCTGTGCGCGAGAAGATATGACTGGCAAGTCGAGAATACATACTATATATTTTTTAATGGTGAATGGTAGAAGAGTTGATGTAGAGTGGACAAGCTGGTTTTTTGGCGGTGATCACGTATTCGCACCAATATCTGTAATAATATCAATAGTTCAGAAATTTCACACCATCAACAACGATTGAAAAAAATTGTGGGAGTGGGGGGGGGGGGGGGGAGGGGGGCACTCGGGGTTATTGTTTGACTGAAGTTAATCGTCTCGCTGAATTAGCGACAACTCTTAACTCAGCGAGGATGGTAGTACTGAAGCACCCACAGACGAGTGCGAACACCGGTTGGGACATTGGTTAAAAGGATCGTTACAATGAAGCCTGCAATTGATAATCGACGAGCGTCCGCTTTACCCGCGTCTTTGGGAGAGTGTAGCTGTTGGAAACGAGATTAGGGAAAAGCATTTCTTTCTTTTTTATTTGTTTTTCTTTTGTGCGTGGCTTCGCTGATTTACGGGGGATTTGTTCCCTTAAGATGCTCGGCCACCCGACGGCCCTCAGCCTCTTCATCGTGTTTGGATTACTTCGGCAGCTTGCAAAAAAACAACAACAACAAAAGGATCCGTGCCGAGCTGCCCAAACATTCTCGAGCACAGATAACGGGGCAATGTCAACACGGAATCCTCAGGTTTCTTTTCTTTTGGCTCAGGATGCCAAAGAGAAACATGGCCGGTGCTCGGCGATACGTCTTTGGCTGACCAAAGGCCTGCGACTGTTCGCTTGTTTTTTCTTCCTTTACTTTCCTCAGAGTCTGCCGAGATGAGACGTTGTAGCTTCGTCTAAATTATAAAGGGGGAAAGTATGGTATAACAGGTCGATAGATAAATAGAGATTGTCAATAGAGATTCTTAGAACAGGGGGCACCAATACTGTGGGTCACCCGAGGAGCTTGAGGCGTCGCAGTGCGCAGCCCAACAAGTTTTGCGCATGCGCAGTGTGACGCACCAAGCTCCTTTCGTACCCCAGAGCGTAAGAACCCCGTATTTAAAAAGTCACTATTGTCTAAACGACAAAAATCTAATCGGTGTGTACGCAAAAAAAAAAAAAGATATACATGGTGTTAAATTTTAATTCGAACCGTGACGTTAAAAAAAAAATCCGTGAAACATACATAATGCGGCTTATGCAGGTGAGTTATACGGCAAGGGCTACAATATAAAGGTGGCTAACCCTTACAATAAGTCGGATAATTAACCCAGATTTTTTAAATTATGTACATAGTTAGTGAAAACAAAGAAATGGTTCCAATAAGAAACTTGCTGAGTGTCATAGAAAACCACTATATCGGTAAATTTTAGAACAAGTTGAAGTGCGTGGAAGCTTGGCGGCGCACCAAAGTTACTACCTGCAACGTCCGCAAAGCTAGCGGTGGGTAAACGCGGTTGATTAGATTATCATCCGAGTTTTCCCAACGCTAGCTTCGCGCACGTTGCACGAGTGGTAAATTTGGTGCACACCTGTGTATCCCACGTGCTTCAAGTCGTTCTAAAATAACTGATTTAGTGGTTTTGGACGGCGTTCAGCAAGTTTCTAATTGGAACCATTCGTGTATTTTCACTAAGTAAGCAGTTATTTAAGAAATTTTAGTTATTATCCGACTTATATTAAGGATTAGACGCCTATAGTAAGTCCCCCTGGCCTTATAACTCACCCGCACAAACCTCATTAATGTATCTTTTATGAATATATTTTTGTCATAAATCTGTTGGAATTAAGATTAAGCATCAACTACCGCATATGAGGTAATATGAGAATTTTTTAAACAAAACCAATAGAGTGTAATACAATGCAATCATCGAAAAACGTGTCGTACAACAGGTTCTAAATCAAGATTCGCGGTATGGTGTAACAATAAACGTTTCAACAAATTTTGTGCCATCTATCGGCGCCGCTTCGAAACTAAACGCGGGCGCCCAGGCTGGCCCCTCTCGGCCGCCATTAATATGTCGAGAGCGTTTCAAACACTTGCGTTCTTGCTGCTGCTCCGATGCTGCTTGGAAGATGTCTTTTAATTTTTCGTGTCAAGTCAATCTGTTTACAGACACAGGAGTGAACGATGGTAACAAAAATTAGGCGAGAAATCACGTTTCCCCAATCTGTCCAAACAGCGCAATCCTACCGCTTTGATGGGCAAGAAAATGCGTATGCGAACCGCACGCACTCACATGAATCTAGGATGCGCTATGCTCTGGAGGGGCATATAGTCGTGCGACGTCTTTTGCTGTTGTGCCTGACTGAAAATGTGCGCTGGATAGTGTAGCTGGCTCTACCAGTGCTGTCGCAACGGAGCCTTAGAAAGCTGCTTCCACGCAAGCGTCCCTAATTATACCCTTGTTGTGCTGCAACAACGATATTGCCAGGACCATGAATAATGTTTTCTACATATAAACATTTTACCATAAGCTTAAGTCTAGCCAATTCTAGTAACCGTGATATCCTTTCACTGTGCCCTTATTTGTTTTCCCATGGGCCCAGTTGTGCGCAAGACACTGATGATTGACATAAAACACGACAAGGGCAATCATTTCACTTACAAAAGGCACAGAACTCTGGGTACACGATACAAAAACTATGAAAACAAATTTACGTGGAGTGCGCAACTCACAGTAATCGGTAACGCAGGCTTGGAAATTTACCCACAAAGAAATATTTCCGTTTCAACCGATGACTTCTTGGGGTACTTTACAGTGACGAATTTGTAGTTACGTCACCCAGGGCCGAACTTACATCATCAAGTGCCCCGGGCGAACGCGGAGGATGTAACAGTGTAAACCACTCATTCCTCTCTGGAACGTCGAACACGGGGCCTGCAAGTGCCGCTGAATCCTGCTATAACCTGGTGCAATTTGGCGGGGCTCACCCTCTCACTCGAAAAGATTGCCTACATGTCCATTGCTGGCAGTTGGGGCCGCCGCAAGCTCCGCCAGAATCCTCATAGACTAACCTTCGCCGGTCGAGTCTTGACGGAGGTGCCTACAGTTTGCGTGCACGGTGTGGACTTTACTACCTCTGGCTCAGCGTCACCCTGTTTTCGCACTGCTCGAAGGTCACCTTCCAGCATGCTGCGCCTGTTTCGCCGTATCTCTCGACGGTTTGGGGGGGGGGGTCGTTGCCAGATTGTTTGAATGGTGGTACTCTCGATATTCTCGAGTTCATTGTTCTATCGATGTTCTCGATACTCTCGAGTTTCAGCACCTTATCCAGGCCAAATAGACCCGATTGGAAACTCTTCATCGGGGAGCTATGCGGTTCATTAAGGGACTCCCACGGCTAAAACCGACTCCTACGCTTCAGGCTGAGGCGCAGTTGAACACATTAGACGAATTGATTCATCAACGACGGCCCGGAACTTGAAGATTGACGTAGTTTCAATGGCGGCTGCCTTGGCACATTACATGAATCCGCCTGTGCCATACGTAGACCTCCCGGTACACCGTTACCCCCTTGGCGTCACTCCCAAGTGAACGATAACAAGCCTAGTGGCGGCAACAGACAGGCTCCTCGAAGTTCTTTTTCTACGGGATTAACAATGTTTAGTCCTCCCTCATCAGTGTCTGAGGACTATGACCTCGTAGCGAATGTAAATTCTGGACTGACTGAATGTAGGCTCCATACAAGCTTCGTTTGCCCGTTTATCACGACTGTGAATCAATCGTGTTCGTACGTCTTGGACACCCTTTTACCCTCGGGGCTGGCAGAGCTGGTGGCTCTCCGAAGCGCTCTGTGACTCTTTTGCCTCCTATTGCTACTGTTGTTCGCCCTCAACGTGTCCTTTTTACACCGACTCAATGCAGGCTGTCCACGCCCTACGACTTGTTGATCGCTCCTTCAGCGTGGCGACAGTCTCTCATCGGTTTGTGGCCGAGTGCCCCTGCCCGATCCGAATCTGGTGTATTCGCCGTTCTAGCACTCCCCCTCATGCCGATGCAGACGCTGCATGTTATCCTCAAACTGTAGTCTCCCCGCTTCCTCTTCTTAAGCTGACGGCCACGAGTAGTCTGGTCATTCACAAGGAGACGGCGGCGCTCCACACCAGCTTTAATTCCACCGTGTAATTTCAACCCACCTGGAGGCCTCACCCGCCTAGAAGAGGTCTCGCTCCAAAGAGTTCGTGTTAATGCAGCAATCCCACCATCTGTCCGCAGCAGATGAAGTCATACCACGACATCCACCTTCTGTCCCTTTTGTGCCGCCACAGTCCGGGAGGCCGAACTCGAGCACCTCCTTTGAACGTGCCCGGGCCTTTAAGCGGAATGTCGGCGCCATTTTAGCCCGGTGGGCCTCCATCCTACCCGGTCGCCAGACTCTCAGCGCTAAACACATGGTCCGCACCACCGTTTCCTTCTTGACTTCTTCGAGGAAACAGGAATGCACTTTTACCTTTAAATCTATGCCGCATTGCAAACTGACGTAATTAAAATAAATAAATAAAAAAACGGAAATTGAGCATATAGCGCCGTGTCGGGCGTTGTCATCGAATAAAGCAAAAAGCTAAAAAAATTATTAGAAAACGGACCCCTCCCCTCCCTTTCATTTGATTGAGCGCCGTGCCACCGCTCAGATCGCCCACCCCTAAGGCCGGTATTGACGCCACCGTTTACAGTCGTTCGTCTTCAGGGCGGCATGGTGCTCTGTTGAATTCGCCTAATATGAAGTGATTAGTAATCGCAGCCAAACTCCTACTCGGTATGAGATCGTCGGCAGCGTCGTTGCCCGCACTCGGTACGGCGACGGCCAACAGAGTCACGTTGGCGCACCCGTAAACAGTGTTGCCTGTTGTACTCCCCATCATTATTGGATGGATGCATGGATGGATGGAGGCATGGATGGTGGCGAACAGCTGTACCCTTTATAATGAGTAGCTAGCTTGCGCCACCTAGCGTAGAAATCAAAAACACCCAAAAGTAATGATTCCTTCCCTCGCCCTTTTAAGCCAATCTTCCTTTAGCCTTTGGCCTTTTCGTAACTATCGCCAGGCAGTGTGGGATATCGCCAGGATGGCCTTTGGGGGACCGGGCGTTGTTGGATGGATGGAAGGATGTTAATAGCGATACCCTTTGTAACGGGCGGTAGCTTGCGCCACCTAGCCTACTTGTCAAACATGGCGTCTCAGGGTTGCCAGCAGCAATTTCGGAAAGGGCGTATTGTAACATTACTCGTGTTTACCAGCTTAATGATGCGAACATCGCGACCTACACTGAAAGAGGGCTTTCCCTGCGTTCGGGTCAAACTGCAGAAAAGCGACCTTTAAAGGGTAACAGCGACTGGGCTCGGTGGGCTGATTGAGAAAAGAGGACATACATAAATTTAATATTAATCTGTTATTGCAACTGTACGAGGACTCTAAAAATATGAAAATAAAAATATTGAACGTACTTTTGATTTATTAAATCGCAGATGTGAGTGTTCCTCACTCCGGCATTCGTCTTGATCAGACCTGAATGACTCCTTCATTAAAAAAATGTTGCGATTCCGCTGCATAATCGCGAAGCAAAAGTCGAGCTTTTTCCCCCACCTGCAGCCCCAAGTGGCAGCCGGAGGAACTACGGCGAGAAGATTACGTGACCTCGCTCGTCTCTAAGCTGCAGCATCACGCCCGCTAATGCCAGCAGAGAGAGGGGGAGGAAGCGTCTTCCGAGGGAGCACACGGGAAGCTACACGGCACTCCGAATGACGTCACTAGGAGTGCGACCAGGTGTGACCCTGAAGACTGGGAGTGAGTTGAGGGGTGCCAGAAATGCCAATATTTTTTTTGTTTACACAACAACTAGGACACGCAGGCGAAATCGGTTTTCTGTTCTTTACTTTAAAAGTGTCAGAGGGCAACTTCCACAAATTTTTGACCGAAATCCGGAAATCGTTGCACCCCCCCCCCCTTTAAACACCTCCCTCATTTTCACCATCTACTGTTTGAGAAAGTGATGCCTTAACAAGCAAACTAACCTGGGACAAGTAGCACGCAAAAACGAGCCTATAAGCTATAGCATTAAAAGGTGTCTCGATTCGTTCAAATGAAAACGTAACTCTGTCTAAGCAAATGAAAACGGATTAGCAAGCTGCTGAACACGAAATAAGGTGAAATGAGGGACACACAAAAGGTGTACCGAACGCGCTTAACAATTTTTTTTTGTAACGGGTTTCATAAACAATTTTAGGAAGTAGAACGTGCTCATAAAACACGAGGAGAGGTTACATGAGGGAGCTCGTTTTAACTAACAACAAAGTTTAAAAGTTTTTCTTTTTTTTACGTGGGATAACAATTTTGATTTGCTCAGGGTGTGTCCGGACCCAAACTACCGTGAAGAGACCAATACATTTCGCTCAAATGCCACCAAGAGCAGCACATGGAAGCAACCATACGGACGCGGACATGCGCGCGCGCACGCACGCACACACACACACACACACACACACACACACACACACACACACACACACACACACACACACACACACACACACACACACCCACACACACACACACACACACACACACACACACACACACACACACACACACACACACACACACACACACACACACACACACATACACACATACAGACGCACACAGACACACACACACATACAGGCGGGCACATAGACAGAAAAAAAGGCAGTGCGCGAAAAGCGGAGGTAATCCTTTTGCCCTTTTTTTTTAATAAATATAACGGGCCTTCAATTTCTCAATTGATCTACGTTATTGTATTTTTATATAAAAATATTTTATTGTTATAATTTACCAAGAGCCGAATTAATCATGTGTAAAATAGAGGGCCACATGCCAGAAACAAACTATCGTAATTTAGCACTTTTTGCTACGGGCGTGCGAACAGTGATTTGAATCGGATAGTGCTGCGTCATTCGTAGCCTTCACAATGTTAGCAAGACCCACGACATACCTGTTCTGTTTGAACTGTTGAGGTTAGGAACGACGCAGCGCTATTCAATTTGAAGCGGTATTCGCACACCCTAACTTTTTTGCCGTGTTCCCAACATTGATTTTGTTATCACACACGACCGCCTAGCTTTGACAATCCCCCTGCCATAGCTCCTCTCCAAGCCGAGTTGGAGAGTACAGAGTCTATTTACCGGGAAAATTCGCGATCCTCAGCGTTACACTCGATCCGCGTTACTGCACATGTATAGAGCCGCAAAGCCCGATACAACACCCAGGGCCGCTGCAGTCAATGGCGGGACATATACCCGTCACTTATCGCGTGTCACATTCGCGCTGCTAGTGGTCTCCCCTCAACGACAGGCCCGCCGCGCAACACAACGCGTGGACAGTGGACCATCCGTTTCCTCGCTCTCCGACGCGATGACAGCTTCCTTCTGCTCGTCAAGTTTGCGGACCCCATATGCCAAGAAAGGAGGCTTGTGTGTCCACTTTCCCTCAAAGCACTTGGGGAAGCAAATCGCCGCAAACAAAGGGAAGGAACTCGGCGAATGAAGGTGCTGGAAATATGTTTAGACCTTAGCCTGACGTTTTACCGTGCTCAATGCCACAACGCAAAAACTTTTTATTCTTTTTTATTTTTTAAACATTGTGTTAACGTCTTATTTATTTGTCGAGCTCCATTCGCACATTGCAGCAATCGGATCTCCTAAGTGTCTAGGGGAGAGTGGATGATTTAGATTTCTATGGCGATTTCCAATCGTCAATTTGAGGCAACGCTGTGCTTTCGAATCCAGCAAGGAAAGACGACTCCTCGTCCGGGAGCGGCCGGAGGAAAGACGAAACGCCTCTCTTCCGAAAAGCGCATGATTTCACGTTCTCACGGCACGTGTTCAGCGTAAACAACAAAGCAATGAAACCTGTAAAAAAAATAGCGACGCAAGGCGATTTTTAATGACCGCAGTGTAAACACATGCGCCGCCGCTCACACTTTTTGTTTTTGTTTTATGCTCGGTGCAATAAAGCGACTTTCACGGGACATCTATAAATGCTTCAAAACTTCACAAATGTTTGAAAAATGAAGCAATGAAAAACAGGTATTGATTGTCGAGTGCGTTAACGCGCCGCAGCTCAGAACGAGAGAGCCAAAGTTCGCGTTGCAAGAACACGTGAATCCGGGGCTCAGTGGACTTTTTGCTAAATTACCGAAGCACCAAGGAGCACGCTGCGAGTGTAGTTACACGCGCTGCACGTGCTGGCGTCTGCAGCGGTAGCTGTTCTAAAGCTAGTGCCTAAAACAAGTGGCGTCTCGCACGCGCGTTTGTCAACGCTTTATTTTGGGTATTTACTTCGAATCTTTCATATGGGAAAGGCGAGCGCTTGTGGCGCGTGTACATACATTCCCAGCATTCTCGTTGATGCTTGGGTAATTTAGCAATACGTCTATCCCCACCTCTGCCCATTTCGATCTGGATGAGCATCGTACCGGCATGTGGTCGTGTATCACTGCTGCGTGATGCACGTTAAAGACCCCAGGCTAGCGGTTGTACTGCACTTGCTAAATTTCCCATCTACGGCTGAGACACCAGGCGCCCATTGGGGCTGACTGACTTCCGGCTATATAAACATACAAACAACATAATTATTAAGCAATCCCAAGGAAGGCAAAAAGGGCCAATAGTCGGTGTTAAAACATATTTATTATCCTGACCCAAGCGAAGACAAGAACCATCGGTCGCAATTTTAGACGATTCCAGCTCGGCCTTGCACCACGCTGTAGGAAACGATTGGAGTCGAGCAGCCAGCGCTAATCACGGTCACACTATGGAGGGGCAATGAGAAAGCACATTACCCCTCCATCAGCTGGCAAAAACGGCCAATACCACGAAACCATAAACGACTTTATTTTGCTCGGCTGGGCATTGATGCTCAACCAGTGATCGAAGAGCAACCTGTTAAAACAAGAATCTGCAGAAAAAATAGTTTTCGTGGATTTTTACTTTGATGTTTCTGGTGAATCGTCCCTTATAGTGATCCCTGAAGGGCCCTATGCTATCAATCGCAGCAGACGACGTTGTCCAGGTCCCTTGGTTCCGCTTGGTCCCGTCGTATAGTATAAGGCCCCAGCTGAACTGCGTTGCACACAAGCAATTAAAAGAAACTGTCTTACAGCACACAAAGTGGTATAAACAATAAACATGGCGAATTATTTCCGCAGTGTCCGCCCTGTCATGCTCAGCGCGACAGGAGTGACGTGCGCGCTACAAGCTGGGTTCCGGCCGAGTCCGCCGATTTCGGGGAGCAGGTTTTCTTGGGATCCGGGCAGATCCGAAGGCCTCGGTGCTCCAGGACAACGAACGGAAGTCACACGCGTTGATCCCGATCGTCCATTGGCGGACGCGCCTTCCAGAAAAGCCGATCTCCGGAAGCGTATTTGGAAAAGTTTGCGAAGTCAACGGGCCAACTTCGGCACCATGATTGGCACGTTTTCACGGACGTCAGATCGCCTGGTTTACGGGGGAAAGAAAAAAAAGAGGGGGGGAGGCAAGGGGGGGGGGCGAGGCGAGCCTTAGATAAGCACGCCTCAGGGTTTTCCACGCTAACCTTTAGCCGATTTCCATCTGGGGGCCGGCTAAAGGCGTGAATCACTGAGGCGTGTTCAGGTAAAATTCGCCCCCCCCCTTCCCCTTTTCCTTGTCTCTCTCACCGCAAACCAGGTAATGTTACGTCCATGGCAAAATGCTCCATTCAAATCCCGGAAATACGCAGCGGAAATACGCAGCGTCGTCCCATCGTCTTTTTCTTGCAATGTACACGGCAGTTTGATGTAAAACGCGTAAAAAAGTACCCCTAAAAAAAAAAACTGTTCAAGTTTGTTTAGCATGCTGCGACTTTCGAACGCAAAGAAAGTAGGACGATAAAAAAATGAGAGTACATGTCGTCCTTGTGACGTCTTCCGTCTGTTTTGTTTTGTCTTCTGAACTCGCAGTGGAAAGGGAGAAGGTATTAAGTCACTTCGCAGGCCCGAGCGCACATTGGAACGGCCCCGCAATTCCCCACGCCGCGCGATGCAATCTGGGATTGACGAGATGCCCCGTAGGAGTTTCCCGAAAGGTCTTTTTGACCCGTATACTTCGCAAGTTTTTTCCGAATTACGCGTCTCGGAACGCGCCAAAACGACGATTGAAAATCACCATTAGGAACTTGGAAGAAGGCTGGCAGGGGTGCTTGGCATTTTTGGCTTCGCCGCTGGTCGTCGTGGCCGAGAACGCGGATCGATGTCGCGGGGGACAAGGTCCGTCGGAGCCCCGGGGCCAGCCTCTCCTAATTAGCAGCACGAGGGCGTACATGCACCCGCGCCGTCGTCGTGCCTTCCTTCCCGCCCCCTCTCGGCCGGGTGAGGAAGCCACGGCGAGAACGTCGGCGCGCTGGACACGGTCGCTGCCGCCGACGTGGTACGTGCGCGCCACGACGGTTAACCGCGCCGCTTTGTCTTAGCCTCTTCGGTCGTGGGTCTACTGGACCGTTAAGTTAGAAAGAAGAAAAAAATAATAAACTTCACTTTTCGGTTTCGTGTGAAGTAAAAGCGCTTCGTAAAATACGACGAAAAGACGAAAAGTATCTGAGATATGATTAACCCAGACCCGAATCGTGGTTTTGAACAGCGACCGGCGAGACTTAGTCGGCAACAAAACTACACAATCTTTCTTAAACCAAAAGCTTCACATCTCCGACATGCATTTTGCAACCTGAAATAAAAAGAATTAACTAAACTAAACTGCGTTCGTTTGTTTTTTCGAGTCCGCGCACGCGTGCATTTTGGTTCAAATTTGTATGCTCTGTTTGATTGAGGTTATCGGTGTCCAGGATTCCGCTTTGAGTAAGTGCCTTAGCGGAGAATCTCTTAGTTGAAATTACTGCGGTCGTAACAATCTCATACCGCCATTCGCGATACGGGTTCTTGCGTTGTCCTGAGACAAGTAACCCATCCGTATAGCCGGGGTCACACTGCGTTATACGTCATACAAAAGGAAGTCTGCAAACAAGAGTCACCGCAGTATCCGTGGTTCGAATGCCGCGTGCCAAGTTTCTCCTTGAACTCATTGTCATGCGGCATTCGAAGAACGCTATATCGTGTTGACTCGCCTTCGAATTTGTATGTACACTGTCTTTTGTATGATGTATAAGCAGGTGACCTCAGCTTAAGGAAGATCCAACGTTGCGATAATTTGCTACTTCAAATGTTTCGACGCTTAAGACTTCTGCTTTCAGCTATAAATAGTGACAAGGAATCGTTCCGCGTAGGTTGGACTCGACGGTAGGAAAAGGGAACAGATCAGTTTGCGTCCATCACCAACATCAGATTACTCCCGCTGCTTGAAAGGTCGTCAGAGAAAATACGTCCTATCGTTGTCAGGAGCGAATGACTCCCAAAATCGAGCCTGCATTACTGAAAGCGTACAGCGAAGAAAAGACTGATGTTTCTACTTCGCGCTTGAATGCTGCGTACGGAACGCTTCCATTCAAATGGTGCGAGATAAATTCAGCTGCTTGCGTCACCCCAAGAGTCAAGGAGCTCACCTTCTCAGCCAATGCGAAGAGTTTGAGTGCCCTAAAAAACTTGACGATAGGGACTGCAAGGACTGAATATTTTATATATGTACACACTGCACTATACACACGCGAACAAGCATGCAATCGCCGACTTTTTTTTTTCTGTTTTCCTCCTAATATCTAAAGCTTTCATCAAATATACTATGATGGTGGAAAGTGCTTGATTACACTTTGTATCAGCTTAAGTCCAGCCACAGCCGACGCTACCACGTAATGGGACCAATCAAGAAATACCAAAAGCGCAAGTCACTAGGTCTTTTCTGTCTATGTTTGGTTCAGCGCTAAAAGAACACGTACAGAAACAAACACCACAATGGTGTGCTTTTGATACTGTCTGACTGGTCCCATCAGCTCGGTACGTTGGTTGCATAGGTACTTAAGGCGAAACGAAGTAAAGTGCATTATACTACCTAAAAAGTAAAATTTGGCGCCTTTTAATTAAAAAAGAAATCGCCGATGTTGTGTTTGTTTTACAGTGTTCGCTCCCATAGCTCAAACACTCAAGACGTGCCCTCGACGATATTCACCCCAGCGTCTGTCTCTCAACTTCTTAAGTGGTACAGGGCTTCAGGCCTGTAACAAAAGTCCGCTATTGTTATCAGTACTTCAAAGATCGCTGGAGCTCGACATCTCGAACTGAACTTATCGGTCATCTATATACCATTTCAATATGGCGACAGTCACACGAAACGGTCGGTCTATTGGACCATTTTGAGTGACCGTCGCCATGTTGAAATATGAAGTAGCTTGGTTGGGCCACAGAAGAAATAAAGTAAATAGTTTAATCACAACTACAATAAAAAGTATAGCCAAGACAAAAAGTTAAACTAATGACACGAAAGAACCCTTCAATTATAGCGCGTTCCAGTCGGCAAATAGAGTGATTTCCTATTTTTCCCCAACCCAGCTACGCCAAAATTCAACATGGCGGCCGTAACGAAAATGCGGTCTGCGCGCTGCCATCTTCCTTCACTAGCCTTTGGGACGCGTTGTGAGCCTGCGCAGTAGCTCTCTTGTCCGGAATATGAGACGCCGCGCGTGCATTCGCAACCTATTCACAACTCCAACGCCCTATAGATAGCGGGACGGTAGTTTCAAGATGGCGGAAGGGACGGGGATAGATTCTCCAGGATTTCCCGTGCTCCTGCTTCGCTGACGCTGGTCAGTGCGCTAAAAATAATTTATTTGTCTAAAAATGCAAAGCGGTCAGGGCCGGAGCACATTATAGGCGACAGAGATGTTGATGTTCGCTAGAAAAACGAGCGTGTTGATATTCAAAAGTTGTGGAAAAGCTTTGAGGAGGGCGAGCGCGCTTTGGACACCGGCCACGTCACTGTTAGTGGCAGAATAATTTTGAGGGTGATGAAGAAAAATTGAGCCGCGCAAGGTGACCGTCAAGCCCCGGAAGAGCAGCGTTCGCAGTATTGATATCGTCGTGTCACAGGCTCACAACTCGCTGCTCACCGTCGCGGTTTTGGTGTATTTCCATGCGTGATCGAACTGAGCTCTGGTTATCGATAGGAAGTTTTAGGATAGCGTGACCGCAGCTACCGTACGGTGCAGCATTGCAACCGGAAGTTCGCGCTGCGCCTTTGAAGCACAATTTTCAGCGCGCTCCATGAGGGTTGCCGTGCTCATGGTAGCCCGCGGTAACGTTAAGCTGAAACTGCCTATTAACGTCATTGGAGTGTTTAGGAATTTTGTTTATTGTTCTATCAAAAAGACATATTTTAATATACCGGAAATTTGTGTACCGTGTTATCTGCAACGTTGCGACCTGTTTCGCCAAAACTGCCCGTTTTGGCGAAACGCCTGGCTAACGCAGAGCGCTTAAAATGCTTCGAGCATTTTAAAAAAAAAAATTTGCCTTTGTAGTTATTTAAAAGCAAGCACGCGTATTCTGTATTTTGAAAGTGCTTGAAGCAAACGGTCATGTTCCTTGTAACAACCCTAAAACGCAAAACCATTCCCAAAGTTTATTGCTCAACACACCGTTGCGCGACCATTTTTTTCTTTTTCCTACTTAGGGCAAAGAATAGGCTTTTCGTACGCCGTATGCTAAAGGTCGACATTACTAGCGGGAGCGTTTGCCGTCACGTTGAGCACAGATTGAGTTGGCAACCACAAGACCAGAAGCCCGCAGCGTATGCGCGATATACGAGAAGTTCTAATGAAATTCGACATCTCTATCCCTTCGTGCAACGCTGTTGCGAGGTGGAACACAAGAATTCCCAATTTAACGCGCTCACGTTTTTTTCATTTATTTCACGCACGAACACGCCGACCAGAACCATGCGGTAAAATAGCAGCACCAAGGCACAACGGTCGACAGTCCCCGCTGCCGTCTCCGCGCCGCCGCCACTGCCATCCCCGCTCCTCTGGTTCCCCGTTCGTCCGCGAGAGGGCGAGCGGCTACGATCCGCAGAGGAAAAGAGCAGGATTTCGACTCGTTCACTGTGCGTGATTGGTCTAGCCGGCGACAGGAAACGGACAAAGACGACGTGACGATGCACTTTATGGCGCTGCTTGACTGACCCCATAGGACTGTAGCCTTGGCTGAGGGCGGACTTAGTGTGAAATGGAGGATGTAGAGCGTCTTTTTGGTTACGGTACTTACTTTTTTTTCTCCTTTACGCATTCATTTTGACTTCTACTTTTTTCCTTTTCTTTAAGGTGTCGTTTGAAGCGGGACAATCTCAACCCTAAGCGGCAAGGAAGAAATAGCTGGCTCGTAGAACGTTAAGCAGCGACAGTGCCTGCATCCAAACTTGTTTCCCACACTATTCGAAGATTAAAAAGAATAATAATAATAATAATAAAATCAGCGCTTAAATAGAAAGAAAAAAAATAGTAGCTATGCCTCCGGACACGAAGAGGCGTCAAATTTCGTTCGCCGCGCGATGCCGAGCGTCGTCCGGGTTTTTGTGGCCCCGCGGGTCCGCAAAGTGCGCACGTCTTCTCCTGTTCGAAGGGTCATTACCAGTCGAGCCCCCGGTCATTTCGGCGCTTTGAATAGGGGGCCCGCCGCCTATGCTCGGTTCGCCCCTGAGCTGATAGTACGGTGGAAGCTACGTCCTCGTTGGACCAGTCGTGTACGTCTGTCTTACCATACTTGATCACGCTCCCACCCGTACTCTCGTGCAGGAAGCGGAGTCAGGTGATGAAAGGGAGGTGGCTCATTGGTCAGTCGGCCACGTGGCTTCCTCCACACTGTCAGCTTAGGACTGAACGGGATATAAAGCTGCAACACCGGCTCCACGCCCGGAGGGGTCCTCCTTCTTAACGGCACGCCGTAAAAAGGGGTTCCCCCTTTTCCCGATGTCCGGGTGGGGAAGCAGTCGTTAACGGTGGGCCCAGGGTTGCTGGATGGCTGGTGCTCTCTTCATGGCCTTTCAACGTCAATCTCACAGAGATAACGCCGACTTGAAAAAACGAAAGAAAAAGTATAGCTTTAAGGTGTCTGGATTATACTGAGGGCATTTCGAGTTACTAATGTTGCAGAATTGCACTCTAATGGAAGCAAACCCAGATTTCGTGTCGTCTGAAAACGTGCCGTTATGACTCGTGAATAGGTTTCCGCGTTTTCGGTAAATACCGATAAACCCCGAAAATTAAACCCCCAAGCCGGTTCAATCACAATCGCGCGGGGGGGGGGGGAGGGGGAGGGGGGGACCCCCGAAGCCAAGAAACTTTGAATTGGGGTTGTCCCTGAACAGGAGAAAAACAAAGTTTCAGGGGAAGAAAGCCTGTATCTGCAGCATTGTTTTGTGTTGAACCGTTATCTCGTTTCCCTCTCGGATCACGCCCATGTTCCCTGCACGTGTCCTATTGTCTTCAACCGTATCCCCGATAGGCTTCCATGTTTTGTTCTACATGAAAAAGTTGATACCGAAAAGCATCGAATCTGTGGGAGAAAAAAATTACAGAACTCTTGTAATGAGTAGGGTTTCGTGTTTTCAGGGTTTATTTTCCTTCAAATTTGAAAACGTTTTCCGTTCTTTATTTTTATTTCGACAACAAATTCGGTGTTTATTGCTCTCCATTTTTTATGTCGTACAAGAAATCGGTGTTACCCATTCTTATGTTGAAGAAACAAGACATGGGCATGAAATCCCTGAACCTCCAGAGAACATGCTCGCGGCCAGAATACTTGAAAAATGTCCCGGTACCAATAAAAGAAAAAAAACGATATAAAGCAGGGGTTTCAAGCACGCGGCCCGCGACTCGCTGGAACGCGGCCCGCAGGCAACCGGCTGCGAGTTCCGGTTCCCATGTTTCGAGCGGCTAGAAATGGCATGCGCCAATGTGATCTCATCTCGTCGATTACTTTTCGCTCGAAAAGTAGCTCTGCTCTTTTAACATATTCACATAGTTTGTACTTTTCTGTGTTCATTTTACATTTGTTTTGCTTTATTTTTTGCTTCCCAGCTTTTTGTAATGTACAACAATGCCGCTACTATAGGTTGCAAGCGTGAGCTATTCGTAGAATGATGCATCTCGGCTCCGCGAACTCTCGATCAGCAGGAGCAACTGTCAAAGGTAAAGCTACGACCTCGGGACTCTCGCCTTCAAAAAAATATTACCATTCAAAGACAAATATTTGGGGAACCGGACATTTCATCGAACGCCGTTTCATCGAAGCCGTTTCATCGAACGCCGTTTCGTCGAACGCCGTTTCATCGAACGCCACGTTTCATCGAACGCCGTTTCATCTAAGCCGTCACTGGCAAGAAACTGCGAGTTTACAAAAAGCATAGAGCGTGAGGTTTCTTCTCCTCAAAAACTACCCCCCGGATTCCAAGTCAAGAGGTCCAACGCGTCAAGAGGTCCAACGAGTCAAAAGGTACAATATTGGACCTCTTGACGCGTTGGACCTCTTTACTCGCCGTGGATCTCTTGACTCGTTGGACCTCTTGACGCGTTGGACCTCTTGACCCATATTGGATCTCTTGACTCGTGCCTCGATGTGTCAAGAGGTCCAACGCGTCAAGAAGGTCCAATATTGGATATCTTGACTCGTTGCATCTCTTGGTGTGAAATGTACAGGCAAGTAATGTAAAATAAGTATAATAAAAAGAAGAAAAACTACGAGGGCATTTAAGCTTTCTCTTATAATGTGAGAATGCGTGAGCATTACCTTTGCCCGAGTTATGTTGCCGCAACGGATAGCGCGCTAATAATAATAATTAGGGTTGTGTAGATATTTATAGAGCGTGTAGTTGGTTAGCCATTTCAAAGTTGCGACGAGCCACCCGCTGGATGAGCCATTTAGCCAGTGCAGTACAACCGATAGCCTGGGGTCGTTAACGTGCACCACGCATTAGTGATACACGACCGCGCGCCGGTACGATGCTCATATCGAAACGGACAGGGGTGGGGATTGAACCCGGGATCCCTGGGTTGTGCCTGGGTTCTGCAGCGCGAGCTTTCGCTCCACGTGCTCCGAACTGGTGTGCGCTAGTTCACTCGGCAACCGATCCCTCGGATAGCATGCTAGTTTCACCATCAATAGGGCCTAGGTTCGAAACCAGGAAGGGATTGTTTCGTGCTCACGTAACAAAACAGGTCACGTGACCAGAGATTTTTTTATAAATTTTTTTCCGGTTTGGTTATGTGACCAGTTAGGTCACGTTACCACAGATATTTTTTATATTTTTTTCCGGTTTAATCACGTGATTAGAGTTTTTCTTTTTTTTTATTGTGTTGGATTGTGTTGGACGAGTCACGGATTTCGACGACGGATTTCGCCCACGGCTTTTCGCTGACAGAGCCAGATAATGCTCACGCATTAAAAATGCAGACCACAGAGGTGCTAACAAAATAAGGTGGAGAGGAAAAATGTCGGAAAAAGAGCAAAAAGTTAAGCTGTGAAAACTTCCACACGGCAGGGGAGATCTCACGAGCACGGCTTTGATACATCGTTTCTGGCCGGTGATGTAATCAATGTTCGTGTGTATGACCCGTCATTTGCTTGGTTTCTGAAGCGACAGATACGCGCGCGCTGGGCTCTAGAGATCGCACGCTGGGCACTGGATTTGTAAACATCGGAAATCGTTGTTGTTATAAACTGTCAAGCTTATAGCAACATTGGTTTGTCGGGAACCTGCAGCCCTGCAGGGCTGTGTGCCTCTGCTATTCTACCCCTGACCACAAAGTCGTAAATCTTCATCTCCCGTGTTGCTCTCCTCCGCGAATATCGAACACGTCTCCGGAAAGGTGTTAATATTCCACGATTTGAGATGTCTTTTTTGCTTAGGTAGTGACAACTTCGACTTCCGGGTTCAAAATAATCGTAAAGCTACTTTGGACACATCTTTCGTCAAATACCAAAGGTGTGTGCATATTTATTTGCTATATCAAAGTCTACCATCCCAAAAAAAAAATACTATTCAGGCGTTTGACATGAATAACAAAAAACAGTGTTTTTTTTTAAATTTCTGTGACATAATTTTCAAAAGTTGTAGTAATTGTTTTAATGTGTTCACGTCCCATCAAAATAGCTTCCTTGATAGTTTGAAGTCATTGGTCTTTGAAGAGCTTGAAGAGACAATTTGGCCTGGCGCAGCATGGAGTGTAAAGTTATCATTTTTTTCCATTCGCCGTGTGCCTAACACTGGATCCACTAGATCTATCGGCTTCAGAAATTGACGCGCTTTCCGACGCAAACAGTTCTTCAATCGACTTTAATCTTTATTATCCAATTTTCTAAGAATGATTGAGCAACTAACCCGCCATCTTACAATTCCACCCGACTGACACATCGCGTAATTTCAACTTAAAATAAATGATATCGGCAGACAAGTGTTCGGTAATTCGTGTCAAGAGTGCTTAATGATGAAACGTTCCGTTTCTTGGTTTATTTTACAGCATCCGCAAAAATAAAGAGTAGCAAAGGAGTCACATATCACTAGCATAAGTATTTGTGGCTGCTCCGTGCTTTTGAGAAAGTCAACGGCCCAGATTAACCCGCTAGCTTGCCCGGTCATAACGTTTCAAAGGGTCAATGCTCGCATTCATTTGGAACACTCTATTTGACGTCAAGTGGCGTAATTTGGGCTCGTTTAAAGACGCCCTCCAATGATATCTGAGCTTCTTCCCATGTTGTGTTATTTACCTCTTTAGTGATACGGTGAATTCAGTGAATAAAAAACTAAAGCATAAAATAGTAGGACATCCAATTTTTAATAGAATATACAAGCACCCGGTTGAGATACATATAGAAGGGAAGGCTAAACGCGAGATACTGAAGTACATTTGTATTTTATATCTAGGAATTTGAGAGACACTTCCGTAGAAATAGCAAATATGTGTCCACAAAGACTCGAACACAGATACTAAGTTCTACAAGTCCGAAATATGTCGCCAGGCAATATCCATTATTTAACACTCAAATACATATACACTGCGGCAAATAGTATCTGTCTACAAGTCACCAACAGCTATGTAGCAGTTGTATTGTGCCACATCATTCAAATTGGTCAAACAGTCAGTAACCGTCACAGCAGCCATTAACCCTTTGTTGCATTCGGGCCACTACAGCGGACAAAGTTCTTTATTTTTTAAAATAAAGTAACAACCCGCATAATACCCGTACGCATGGTGTCAACTTCAGCAGACATTTACGTATTCCGATAGCCACTCATAGATGGCGCCACAATTTCACAGGTGTTGACACATTCAGCATCCAATATGGCAGCTTCCACAAATTCCAGGTGAAGCACGTGCATCCTCGCAAAAGCGCCGTAAACTGTTGCAAAAACTTACTACACCTCTGTTAAACATTTTCATGCCTTCGAAGAAGTCATGAGGTGTATTCTGTGTAAATATGAGTGTTCAATAAGTCTTCATTGTTCAGTAAGTGATCTATTAGTTGCTTGTCCACTCTGGTGGACACCATGAACAACAGCATTACGGGGCCATGTACTATGCACAAATTGTTTTTGGTCAGCAGAGCTGTAAATATACTGGAATGGTCCAAATTTATGTTGTAATGAATAAGGCGCAATAATTCTCCATATTTCAAGAAAAAAAAACTATATTTTGGTTTTCTTTTTTTCTTAGGGGCCAACGATCTGCTACGAAATCGCCTTTGAGAGAAGCAGACATCGATGCTTTATTGGATATTCCACTATCTGACTCAGAAATCAACGTCCTACTTAAAGACGGTCTACCGTCAGGAAGTGATGATGATAATTTAGAGAGCGAGGATGATGACGTCGATTATGCAGTAGAGGATGATCAAGGCAGGTGTGATGATAGCTTGGAAAATGCCAGCCCAAGTGGTGACAGTGATGAAGATAATCGAGACGCGGAAACCCAAGCTACACCACCAGGAAAAAGACTCAGAGTTCAAAAAAGCTGAAGTCATGGTCAGGGGACGAAAGGATTTTGTGCCCCCTGTGCATGCTGTCTACTGTAGTGGACGTTCTGTAATTACCAAACTACATTCCTGAAAGATAAAAAAAATCCTGGGTCTCAACTCAATACCAATGGTTGCAAAAACGCAAAATTTTATGATTTGCATGGACGGTTTTGTAAAGTTGAGGCTTGGGCGAGTTGGTACATACTTCGGAATTAAAAACAGCGCGAAAAGACGGGGACCAGACAAAGAAGTGACAGCGCTGTGTACGTGTCACTTCTTTGTCTGGTCCCCGTCTTTTCGCGCTGTTTTAATTCCGAACGGTTTTGTAGTATGCAACAAAGGATTAATTGCAATATAATTATAAACAGAGAAGATAAAAAATAAGGCTCGATGGCTTTCTTGACGCGTTGGACCTGTTGACGCGTTGGACCTCTTGACTCGTTGGACCTCTTGACCCGTTGGACCTGTTGACACAAATTGGACCTTTTTACTCGTTGGACCTCTTGACGCGTTGGACCTCTTGACTCGGACCTTTTGACTCGTTGGACCTCTTGACTCGGCTGTCACGTGGCTATTGGACCTGTTGACTCGTTGGACCTCTTGACTCGTTGGACCTCTTGACCCGTTGGACCTCTTGACACAAATTGGACCTTTTGACTCGTTGGACCTCTTGACGCGTTGCACCTCTTGACTCGAATTGGACCTTTTGACTCATTGGACCTCTTGACTCGGCTGTCACGTGGCTATTGGACGTCTTGACTCGTTGGACCTCCAATTGACTCGTTGGACCTCTTGACCATAAGCGTGTTTTACGTTGGCCCTCGATCTTTCCGGTGTGAGCTTTCTGGCCCCCACACTCGAATGAGTTTGAGACCAGTGATATAAAGGGTTTGGTTTTCCAAGGAAGTAACCTTGCGGACAGTGTGACTGTGTTGAAGGTCAACACAAAACAAAACCGTAAATGGAGATTTTTTTTTCTTTCTAAAAGCTTTGGTTTTTTTTTATTTGTTTATTAATGGAATGCTTTGATTCAGTTTTTTTTTCGGTTTTCTTCAATTTTGATAAAGTCGGGTGGGTTTTTGTTTTTTCTTTTTTCGGGGTTTATTGGCATTTAACGATGACACGGACCCTAGTTATGTGCAGGGTTCCGTGTTTTCGTGGTTTGTTTTTAACCAAAATCGGAAATATTTTTTCGTCCTTTTTTTTTTCAGGGTTTAGTTTTTCTCTCAGATTCAGTGTTTTTTCGGTGTCAATTTTCGGCGTCGAACAAGGTATCAGTATTTACTGGACCTTATATGTTGAAGAAGACAGGACATTGTTGTAGGATTCCCCAAGCTCCAGAGAGCATGCGCGTGACTTGAATACTTGGAAAACGTGCATGTAATGCCAATTAAAGAATAAAACAAGATAAAAGTTTCTGGTTCACAAAAAAAAAAACTAGCTTTACAGTCAGTCCAGTGCGGCTGTATTTCCGTTAAGTACAAAATAAGACTGTAGCTGCAGTTGTGTTTTTTTTTTCACAAAGCTTTGGTTTTTTGTTTAGTTACGTTGTTTTTTTTTTCGGTTTTCCCTGGTTTTGGAAAGGCGGCTTTGGTTTTGAGTCACCCCACACGACGCATGACCTCAGTCTGTGCGTCTGCCATGTGCATTCTTTGTGTCCGGGCAGAGACAGGAAAGACGACGCAGAGCCTTCGACGACGAAGAGACGCGTCGCCGATAGGAGAGCTATCGGTTGCCAGATGCCCGAATTGCAGAACGTACTGTCCGTGTTATCTATAGACCTTTTCTGCAAGTGCGCCGCCATCTTGAATTGACGTCACTTCCAGTATGGGCGAAAACATTGTTTTGCCTTGCACGCCAATAGAAGGCATTTAGGATATAAGCGTAACCGTCACACTTTCTCGTTTTGCCAACCCTTTATTTTTTTACTATTTGCAGGTTGAAACGTTGGATTATTCTTTCGTCGCCCATACCGGATACGCCTATTAGGTGGCTGGGGACGGCAGTACGCAGAAAAGGTCTATACAAGTTCGAAAGGTTTTAAGCGATTTTTGGTATTTTCCAGCGAGGAAATGGGGCTCGCTCCCGTTAGCAGCGGAATCCGTTAACCACCATTTCCCAGTGAAATGTTCCACGAATCGCTTGTAACGAGATAAAGGGAAGTCTGAAACTTTCCCATCTGATTCCATCAACTAACACTACATTTGAACGGAGGCGGCGACCTCGCGTTTCGCGACACGTAGTTGATTTTTGCGACGAAAGAAAACCTCCTTCCTATTTTTTTTTCTTCTCCCAAACACCCGGCATATTTTTTCCGGGCCACGTCGAAATTTTTGGGGCTTACGTTTCACACCAGCGAAGTGCATCAAGCGAACAGCGCGAGGACGCATGACAATCACCCGAACGATATTTGTCGTATACAAACAGACTGTTTTAAGCAAGTCACGGCGGTTAGAAACTGGTAAGAAAACGTGACAAGAAACCTGCTCTAGAGTAGAGTGACAGCCGACCTTTCGCTGAGATGCCAGTATATAGTACGACTGCTAACATAGCCTTTTAAAGTGTGTTGTGCATTGTGATTATACGACCGAACGTCGGTACGATGCGTGCCCAAATTAAAACGGGTGGCGGTAGAAACTAAACTGACTTCAACACGCACAACAAAGAAAACACAAACAAAAAAACAGTTCCATGTTGATTTTGGGCGTCTAGTACAGGGATCATAAAAAAGTAATGGTTAGTTTTCGAGCAATCATTCAATTTGTTTCGTTGCAAAATAAAAAAAAAAGTAAAGATTTATGCAAGAATGACGGTACTTGTAATTGTCGGCAAACATCTACCAAACGCGTAATAAGTTGTATTTAATTTCCGAGGAACTCGTCCATTGAAATCAGTTCAGAAATAAACATTAATGATGTTTCTTTCGAAATGTGGGCCTCAACTTTAGACCTCACAGTTTAGATCGAGCTTGATGATGTTGCTATTTCCACTTGCTTTTATTTCAGCTCAAATCGTAAATTAAGAGCTCGTTTCTAACATACTGTCCCGAATAAAATATGGTCTAAAAATGTATAACTAAAAATACGTAAAAAAAAACTAAAGCACAGACACACACACAAAAAAAACAGAGTTAACAGAGGTTGTCTAGTTCATGTTTCTGTAAATCGCCTCTATGAATTAGCAAGCTATGCAGCGGGGAGCCTCTCTTCCCCTTTGTTATCTGCCAAAGGAAAACACATAACGTCGCTCCTAGTGACAAAAAAAACAACAAAAGAACGTTACACACGTGTTTTTTAAGGTTCCCACAGTTAAACTTTCTAATAAGTTTTTTTTTCTTTTTAGTTTGAAAACCTTTTTTTAAACTAATTTTAATTTGAAACTAAAACATAAAGGTACACACATGGATACATACCCGTGCCGTAGTGCTGTATGTATGTATGTATGTATGTATGTATGTATGTATGTATGTATGTATGTATGTATGTATGTATGTATGTATGTATGTATGTATGTATGTATGTATGTATGTATGTATGTATGTATGTATGTATGTATGTATGTATGTATGTATGTATGTATGTATGTATGTATGT
Source organism: Ixodes ricinus (assembly GCA_037355805.1). Taxonomy (NCBI): domain Eukaryota; kingdom Metazoa; phylum Arthropoda; class Arachnida; order Ixodida; family Ixodidae; genus Ixodes; species Ixodes ricinus. The sequence continues at coordinate 38,306 of JAZHYW010029923.1, read as the reverse complement.
ATGTATGTATGTATGTATGTATGTATGTATGTATGTATGTATGTATGTATGTATGTATGTATGCATGCATGCATGCATGCATGCGTGTGTGTATGTATGTATCTGTGTACGTACGTACGTATGTATGTATGCACGTCTATCGTTCACGAGAGCTTCCTTTGTCAATATAGGTAGCTCATCTGTATATGTATGTGCGTGTGTGCATGTGTGTATTCAAGTATGCATGTATTATGTCTGTGCGTAAGTATGAATGTGTGTACGCGTGCATGCATGTACGTACATGTGTATGAATTTATGTACCGTAATATACCGAGAGATAGGCCGCCTAAAATCGGGTGAAAGTAAGGAGTCGGCTAACTTTCAAATTGCAACTTAATAAGATTTTGTTTGTGTGTGTGTGATTGGCAAAGGCTTGTGATCGTAGGAGGGGCGACGAACCAAAGACCATCGTCCTTCCCAGTCAGTAATGTTTGCTTATCTCCCGCCGTGCTTAAATAACACCATTTCTGAAAAAAAAAAATGTTGCCTTGCGCGGCAACATAACGCTGGTCAGCAGTTCGACCCCGTCGTTCCACATATTCCTTCCAACATTCGCCCCTTCGTTTCCCGAAATCAATGAAGAGAAACCCCGTGAAATCTTACAAGGAGTTTATTTCTTGTGTCGTTGTTGTTCACCTAAAATTACAGGTAAGTAGAATAACGCCGACAAACAAGATATAACATCCAGCAAAAAAACAAAAAAAACACGCGAAGTAAAATTACACAACAGAAAATAGTATTTTCTATTTGTTACCGAAATCAAGAAAAACCGCTAATTCAAAATGATCCGGGCGGGAACAGCCTCCCTAAGCTAAGCGTGTATGTGGAAATTATAAAACAAAAAGACCATACAAGAAAAGAAAAAAAAGAAAGGAAACAAAAAAAGATATCAGTCTAGCCAGGTGTAGCATGTCTGGCGTATATAGGCTGGGTTTTTTTTTGTAGCGGGGAGTCGCATTACGTCCGAGCCACCTGTTTTCCCTACAACGTCGTACATCCAAAGGAGGAAATTTTCCATCGCCGGAGGAAAGAGAACCACTTTCCAACTTCGCAAAGCAAAATTGGGGGGATGGAGCTTATTGCGTTCTTGCCAGGAAGAGTTATTCTTGCTGCTTTCTCCCTAGTCCATGGCAGCACACAAACTACTGCTTAAAAAAATGATAACAATAATAAAAAACAACACACACACACACACACAGTGGGGAAAAGGATTGCCACGAAACACAAAAAAAACACACATTTATTATGTTTTCTTTTTCCCTGGTTTTGACTTTATTACTAGTTTTTACTGGGTTCTTTTTCGACGAAATTGCTGTAGCGGACATCTAAGTTTGGCAAGGATTGGTCCGTTTTTAACTTTTTTTTTAGGGGGAAACTTTCGAAAACTTTTTGTCTAAAACCCGAAATGGATGAAGAACGTAATCTCGCACGTACAGTGCTTCTTGATGCGCCGGCACAAACGGCGGCCATTTTAAAATCGAAGCTTGTTCGATTTTGTTGCTTGCCTAAGGAGGGTCGCTGAAGTTTCTTTCATACAATAAAACTTGCCAAACAGAAAACAGAAGAAGAAAATGCGATGTCATTAATTATGTACTTGTTCAGAATTTACTGTAAAAGAGTAAATATGCTTATTTTTAGCTTCTTTTTTCTCGAAATTAAAAATACTTTCTAACCAGGAAAAAAATCCAGAACATATGGTGACGTAACAACCGGTCAGTCTGCTTCGTACGACAACACGTCATTTTTACATTTGCAGTGGGTCAATTCATTGTACGGAAGCACACACGAGTGCGACGCTGCAGGTTACATAAATTTACAACATTTCTTGAAAGAAAAAAGAAACTTAAAAGCAAAATACGAAAGAAAAAAAAGAAACAGTCCTCCAGATCTCTAATTTTTTTCCTTTTTCATGTGATGAAGTGTGCGAGGCAAGCTACTGACAAAATTACGTGTGTTAGGTTTATTAACTTTAAGCAAGAGAATCTGCACTGACAAAAACAACAACGCGATTTATGCATGTTACGAGCCTTAACTTTGTGACGCAGTCAGGCACCTCAGTGTAAGTTATTCGGTGATTCTAAGAACATATTAATTGGATATCTCGATCGCTGAACGGTAAAACTAGGCAGTTTTAGCATGTAGCGTATTACCGCAGCGCCATTGCTGCCGGAAGCTCGTGCTGCAACTTCGAACCTTGCTCTCAAGCGCGTGCCAGGAGTCGCACCCTCATGTTGTGTTTTCGGTAACTAACCATAACACCATTCCCCTCCCCCTAAATACAAACAAAACATATTGGTCGGTTTGATAAAAATCGGGTAAAACCCAAAGAAGAAAAAACCCAAGGGATTCATACGAAGAAAATATTTATCTACAGCTTTGTTTTGCGTTGGCCCACAACGCAGATATCCCAGTGAACTGCTGTCTGCGAGGCTGTTTCGAATTTCTTCAGAGCCATATCAAGGCACACAAAATACGAAACTGCTCTTATTTGCGGATGATATTGTCACGAATGACGAGGTGACAAACAAGGAATAACTGAGGAAACTGAAACGTTTAATGGGGGGCGAACTTGTGCCCAAAACAAAAAGGAAACAGAAGATAACAACAGAGCGTCGCGGGCGTCGAAGTCGGCGTAGCAGCAGAGTCGAACGCTTGGGCGAGACTGAGTCCAACTGGTTACGCGGAGCCCCTTTTGTGCACTCGTGGGCTTCTGGAACATTCGGCCTAGAAGATTCGGCGCGCAGAACATTCTAACCTAGAACGAGCAACACGGTTCTCGAAATTACCAGAAATCTAAATTGGAAGAATAAATAAAAGACCACGCAGAAGACCACGCAGAAGTCTTCCACGCAGAAAGCCAGGGGTCGAACCCTGGGCTTTCTGCGTGGAAGGCACGCGCGATAACCGTTAGGCCACGAGCGCGCTGCCTACTTAGTCAGCTGCGCTTGCGGCAATATTAAGCTTTATCTGAGAATTCAGTCGGAAGATGATTGTGCACTTTTGCAGGAAGATGTATCACGTACCCCAAACTGGTGTTCATGTAACTTTTTGCTGGTCAATCCAGATAAAACAAAAGTACTGTCTATGTGTAAAAAACGCGAAAGAATTTCACATGAATTTTTTATCGGCATTCTGCTATTGAACGTGTGGAACATTTGATAGTAATCTTATCTTTTCATATAATGTAATACAAATTGTTGCTTCTGCCTTAAGAACAATGGGGATGATATCACGGTGTACGCGAGCTTTTTTCAAATAGAATGTGCGTATAGTTGGATTGTTTTGTTCCATAGTACGAGTTAAACAATTGAGTTTTGTAGTTCAGTCTAAAATTCCTTAACAATACCCGACGCTGCACGGGCAGAAAGAGTTCTGAAGCGATTTAGACGCCTTATTTGCGATAGATATTTTGATAGGAAATGTTATTATGATTATGAATACATTCTTAGAGAACTTTCATTGCAGAACCTGTCAAAAAGAAGAATTGCTCGTGACATTATATTTTTACACAAAATAATTCACGGTTCAAAATGGTTCAAAGACGACACAAGATAGCAATCTTGTGTCGTCTTTAACTTTCCTGTACAGGCCCGTGTCGTTAGAAACTCAAGTGTGTTTTACACATCTATTCAAACAAGACTGTCCTTTTTGGCTCGAATGCAAATTTGCTTAAATGAATTCCCAACTCATTTAGACGTATTTTTAAATTTCGCTGTGTTCAAACGACTACTTAATATGCATATTTTTGGTTACTGATTTGTGTTTTTGATTTTTTATTTCGAGAGCATATGTCATTTGAGATAGTGTACTCTTTCCTGTGTTTGTTTTTTCCCCTTTTTCTTTTTCTTTAACTTTTTATGTAGCAACACACTCTGACCAAAAGGTTGTTCTGGGGCATTATACAAATAAAAAAACAAAAACAAAAACAAACAAACAGATAAAAAATAAAAAGGATTTTGTTCAAAAAAATAAAAAAGTTAGATTTATTTCATTTAATTCAAGACAGGGTAAATAGAAAAGTAATTTTTTTTATTACTACATGCATCTTAAAGCATGGCAGATATGTTTACCCATCGATTAATAAAAATAATCCGGACAAAACAAATACCGTACATGTAAAGTACACTTAATTCAACCTTTATTGTTGTACATTCCACCATACTTGAACAAAAGCAGCTTAGCATTTTTAGTTAGCAAACATTTTTGAATAATATTTCTTAGGTTTTAATTTGCTTGCAATGTAATATTATTCACTCATCCATTCATTTTTTTTTGTGCTCATGCAGAGCTTTCGCCTTTGTAATGATGCACAATTAACATACAGCAAAAAGGAAGAATAATTCTACAGACTGACAAGCGAAAACTTCAACGCTTCAGAATATGGCTTAAAAACGTCAATGCAGGAAGCATCGAAAGTATTATGCAAGGTCTGAATGCGTGTCATGGGGCAGGTTTGGAAGAATTGATTGACATAAAATAAAATAGATATTCGCAAAAATCTCGGAACATGAATATTTATCGCAGAAGTTAGGTCAGGGCAATCAATGACTTCGTGAAGGCATTTGAACAAAAATATGAGATCTCTTTCGCGTCGTCTGGCACTCAAAGTTGAACAATTATATCGCTCTAAACGTCTTCTATATTCAAATTAAACAGTGCGACCAACATAGCGGTCGTAAAAATTCGAAAAAAAACGTTTCTGGACATTTTTAATCGACTCTTGGTGCGTACGCCCAATAGAATTCCACACAACTGAGGAAAACTCTAGCTTAGACCTAATTAATGAAAAGTATAACTGCATAACACAGGCCGACATGGAAAACTCACGTGTAATTCTGGATATGACATCTAACGTACGAAAAGACGCGTTGACAATGTTATTGACATGTGTATTGAATGACAGAGAAGAGTCTATATAAACTCCAAGATCACGAGTGCAATCCACCCTTTGCAATGGGGCATTGACGAGATGGTAAAAGAAATGAAAAGGCCTTAGCTTCTACAGCAAATGACATAACAACAGTCTTAGTGGGGTGAAGTGTCAGCCTGTTAAGACTACACCAATCACTCACTGATTTGACATCATCCATTAGTTTCACACAGTCCTCAACAGATACTATCTGCCTAAATAACTGAATAATAAATAAATTATACTTTTCTTGTCCTCATTTCTTTCTTTCGCGTTATGATTTGCTCGTAATAAAACACCATGTAACTGACGAACGAAAAGGAAGGCAGAAAAAAAAGCTTTACGTTCTGATTTGCTCAAAATAACACTGCTTTCTGCTCGCGTTCAGCCTTCTACAATCTTTTTTGCTTGATGATTATTTTGATTTTATACAAAACAAATATAAGTACCTTACTTAGAAATCATCAAATGAGATTGTCTCTCATTTGAAGCTTTCTACGTGCATTTGTTTTGAACTGTAAGCAAACCGTAAACTAAAAGCAAAAAAAATAATATATATATATAAGTCAAAGTTGCGTACTGTCGGAGTTACTAATACGAAGTTTATTAGGACGTTTCGAGCGGGGACCGCTCTTCGTCAGGTAACGAGTGTACAGCCCGTGAATGTTTATATACCCCTAAGAAGAAATTAGAGGGGGTAAAAAGCAATAGGAAATGAAAATAACGTTGTCAAATCAGATAATAGTTCAAACAAACAAAGAAAAAACAACCAAAACTTGCAAATGCTAAAAAAAAAAACGGTTGGCGAAAAGATTATTCACGCTCGCACCAAAGAAAAAACAAAAACGGTTAGTCGAAAAAGATTATTTACAGCTCGCGCAAGCACACACACACACACACAAAGGCGTGTATCCGAAAGTTCCTGGTTGGGAAGGGATGGCTCGTCTTCAAACAGATAGGTCGACTCCGACGCACCAAATCCCGAGGCATTCGTTTCTGCTAGAAGATCGAAGTTTGAGGTGGATTAAAACTTTAGGGGATTTTTCCTTGAATAAGGAGTGGTAGGATGTAACAGTCTATGCCTGCCTGAGATTAACCGCTTGAGCCGCATTTATCCGTTTTGGAGGTTCTCTTCGTACTTAAACGTATTAGGATGTGGTTTAAATATCGATTGTTAAATTTGAAGATCTCCTAGTGTCTTCAGCGTGTGCATCTCGAGAAGCTCAAGGACGGATAGGATCAGCTCTCCAACGAGCCAGCTGCAAACTAAACAGCCTTCCCGGACTTTCATTAATGCCCTGGTTGAAGGTATTAAACTTATAAATAAAATACGATTCTTTTTGCTCTCTTTCAATTTTTGTGCTGAAGCCTGATTCTAAAATTACAACAGAAATGTGCTTGATTGAGTGATTAGGAAGAGACATGTGCTTTGAGAGCGGAAGGTCGGGGAGTGTTTGTGCGTGACATTTGTGGTTATTAAAGCGTAGTCTGAAAGCCAGATTAGTCTGTCCGATGTACTGTTTGTTACAGACATTGCAGTGCAGGAGATAAATCACGTTTGACGTGCCGCAATCGTAGCTACCCCTTATGTTCCACGTGAACTCTGAATTTGTGCTCGTGATGGTCTTTGTTTCTGACATGTGCTTGCATACTTTACACCTGGGCTTTCGGCATGGTCGGCAACCTAGGCTTGCGGGAGTGGTAGTTTTTGATTTTACTAAGACGTCCCGGAGATTCCTGCCGCGTCGATAGACGACCCGAGGAGCGGCGGGAAAGATTTCTTTGAGGCGGTCGCTCTGTGACAGAAGATTGTAATTTTTGCTCAGTATGTTGTTGATGTTTGGAAGATTGCCTGTATACGTTAGAATAAGGTTAGACTGTCTGCTTTCTTGGGGACGCTCTATTCGGTTGCCAATGATGTCTGAGCGGTCGAGGTTTCTTGCCTTGCTTATAGCGTCATCGATTACGTTTGTTGAATACCTCTGCTGGGTTAGTACGCGTTTCAGTTCCTGAGCGTTTTGTTCAAAGTCGTTGTTGTCTGAGCATATGCGCTTAAATCTGTGCGCCTGAGAGTAGGGCAGACTAGTCTTACAGTGTCGATGATGGCAGCTGTTGAAATGGAGGTATTGTTGTCTATCGGTAGGTTTTCTCTTCTGTAAAGTTTCGTACTTAATTTGTTATTAGCGATTTCCACAGTTACATCCAGGAAGTTTATGTACTTTTGTGATACGCAGTGGGTAAATTTTATCGATGGTTGAGCTAAATTGAAATCGGCGATGAATTTCATGAGTTCGTGTTCAGTACCGGCCCATGAAAGATGATGAATATGTCGTCGATGTATTTTGTGTAAAACAGCGGTTGAGTGGGGGGTTCGGCGAGAAAGGTGGTTTCCAGTTGTGACATAAATATATTAGCGTAATTTGGCGCTATCTTAGTTCCCATAGCGGTTCCGTTGGTCTGCAGGAAGTGCCTATTCTCAAATTCAAAGTGATTGTTCTCCAAAACCGGTGATAAATTAAGCGTGTTTATACGCTTCGATCACTGACGCGATTCCGTCTCCGTGGGGTATATTTGTGTATAGGGAAGCCACATCAAGGGTTACGAGAAAAGCGTTATCCGGAATGTCTTGTGGGGCAATTTTCTGCAGGAAGTGGCTGGTGTCCTTAACAAACGAAGGGAAGGTTGGAGGAATCTCCTTGATCAGTGTGTCGACAAGACTCGAGATGCGTTCGGTGACTGTACCTATTCCTGACACTATGGGTCGCCCGGGGTTGTTCAGTGATGTTGTGTATTTTAGGAAGGAGATAAAAGCGACCGGGTTTGGAGTTAGATGGTTTTATGGCGTTAAGAACCTCCTTGGTTAGTTCGCCAGTTTTCTTTAAATCTACTAATTTCTTTATGATTGCCGTTTCAAGACTTTGTGTGGGGTCTGTCGGTAGTTCGTGGTAAATGATGCGTCATTCAATTGCCGAAAGCCCTCATCAAGATAATCTTGTCTGTTCATAACAACTATGGAGCTGCCCTTGTCTGCAGGTTTAATAATTAAATCTGCCCTGGCACTGAGTCTTTTCAGGCACTCATTCTCTGACCTAGAAAGGTTATATTTTGTCGGTCTTTGCCTCTTCACAGCGGAAATGATTTCGCGTTGCGTGATATCAATGTACATGTCGAGATACTTATCTCTTCGTGGATTAGGCGTCCATTGCTTTTGTGGGTTGGTCAGAATCATTTGGTTAGGATTTGGTTGGCGGTCGTGAAAGTCTGTAACAAACAGTATTACATCGGACAGACTAATCTGGCTTTCAGCCTACGCTTTAATAACGACAAATGTTACGCACAAACACTCCCCGACCTTCCGCTCTCAAAGCACATGTCTCTTCCCAATCACTCAATCAAGCACATTTCTGTCGTGATTTTGCAATCAGGCTTCAGCACAAAAATTGAAAGAGAGCAAAAAGAATCGTATTTTATTTATAAGTTTAATACCTTCAACCAGGGCATTAATGAAAGTCCGGGAAGGCTGTTTAGTTTGCAGCTGGCTCGTTGGAGAGCTGATCCTATCCGTCCTTGAGCTTCTCGAGATGCACACGCTGAAGACACTAGGAGATCTTCAAATTTAACAATTGATATTTAAACCACATCCTAATACGTTTAAGTACCAAGAGAACATTCAAAGCAGATAAACGCGGCTCAAGCGGTTAATCTCAGGCAGGCATAGACTGTTACATCCCACCACTCCTTATTCAAGGAAACATCCCCCAAAGTTTTAATCCACCTCAAACTCCGATCTACAGGGGTCTCCAAACCCCGGCCCGCGGGCCAAATCCGGCCCGCGGAGGTCTTACGACCGGCCCGTGACTGACCGTGGTCCTTCCAATACGCCTCGCAAGTGGGCTCATTTTTCGTCTTCTGCGCATGAGAAAGGAAGTAGCGGTGACGTCAGAACGCCGAGCCCTGATTGGCTGATCGCGGTCCCCTATCTGAGCGTCGTCTGCTCCTTTGCAACAACGTCTGCTCGCAACGTCGTCTGCGTCTGTCTTACCTTTCCTGCGACTTTCGGAAGTGCAGGTCTTTACGAGCGAGCTCGGCTTTGCCTTTCAGAGAAGGCAGACGAAATAACTCGAGCGGTTCGTTGTTTTTGTCGAACAACTAGCAGACGCGCATCAAGGAGGGAAGTCAAAGTACTCACTGGCGAGGTGTCCCGAGACGCCGAGGTTTGTTTGCTAAGAACCGAGAGTGAGCGTGTTAGTGTCCGCTAGTTCCCTCCCAAATACTTTTTCCCCCTTTCGTGTGCGGCAAGACTCCTCATTCTTTAACGGCGTCGGCGGGTTGGCGCAGTTAACTGCTTTACGTCTGCTAGTCAAAGCGATGGCTCCTTTACCTTTCCTGCGTCTGTCGGATATTCACCGCTTTTTCACCGGCGAGAGTCACCGTTGCCTTGGAAAACAAGGAGATTACAAGAGGAAGAGATTGACCTCTTAATCTAAAATTGAGGTCAGTGATCACAGTATAATACGGGAAGGGTTCACAGGGGTCGCACGGGCACATTCCATTCAGCACGCCAGCCGGTCGTGGCAGACGGTCACCGAGTCGGAGTGGCTGCTAGGCCTATCTGCCGAGTTCGCTTGGTCGATGTCGGTAGAATCGTGGCCGTTGGAGCTTTTCCCAGGTGTATGTGGATCCAGCGTTCTTGTTCGTCGTGGTCTGGTTCAAGTACTTTTTACTTTTTTCTTGCTGCTTGAAGTCGGGACGCGAGAGAAGCGCACGTAGAAAAATAAACGTCCGTTGGTCGTCGCGACCGCGACGCTGTCGGCCATGCTGATTTGATCGTAACAAGTGCGTAGCTTCGGAGCTGTCGTAGGACTTTGTCGTAACCTGCGCAAAACTTACGAAAATTTCGGTTCGTGAATACGAATTTGTTTTTAAGTTTTGTCTTACGCATATTTTTGGCGTAAGATAGTTTCGTGAATCTGGCCTCTCCACTTGCAAAAGTCGCAGGAAAGGTAAGACAGACGCAGACGACGTTGCGAGCAGACGACGTTGCAAAGGAGCAGACGACGCTCAGATAGGGGACCGCGATCAGCCAATCAGGGCTCGGCGTTCTGACGTCACCGCTACCCCCTGCGCGAGAAGCAGACGAACTTGCCCTCCGCATAAAGCCCGTCCCGTGGCCCGCTTCCAGCAAGTCTGCTGTTACCGGCGCCCAAAGTAAAGAAACGGCGCCGCGCACCAATCGCGCAAACTAAAACACCACGAAGAACGAGAAGAGACTGCCTGTTGTAACGCAGGTCCTCTCGCCATATTATTCATCGGACATCGAAATCACCAGCAACACTATTCTTAGTCCGCTGATTCATATCTGTGTAACTAATTGTATGCTGCAATTCCTTTCTGTTGCAGCATATATTTTACGACAGCATAATATATGACTATTGCATATTGTCAGCATCAGTTCTACCATTCTGATTAGTGTTGGGCCCTTTGTGAACATGCCAAAGTTCCTAGGCGCTTCGATTGATGAGTTTTACTTGTCCAAAAAATTGTGTAATGCTATTCTTAGCTAAATTACATTTTAATATAAAGTATATGTCATGATTGTCTTACATTCTTTTTTCATGGCTACTCTAATCAATATTTTATTTAAATGATTATATATGATATTTATTTACTGTTTCCGTATTTGTATTTACTTATTTATTTCCAGGCCCTCGAGACTGCGACAGATCTCCGATCCCGCCCCTCAGCCAAAAAGTTTGGAGACCCCTGTTCTAGCACAAACGAATGCCTCGGGATTTTGTCGCGTCGGAGGTCCCATGAAGACGAGCCACCCCCTCCCAACCAGGAACTTTCGGATACGCGCCTTTTTTTGTGCGTGTGTGTGTCGCGCGAGCGTAAATAATCTTTTCGCCAACCGTTTTTTTTTAAACATTTGCAAGTTTTGGCTTTTTTTATTCTTTTTGTGTGAATTACTATCTGATTTGACAACGTTATTTTCATTTCCTATATTGCTTTTTGCCCCCTCTAATTTCTTCTTAGGGGTATATATACATTCACGGGCTGTACACTCGTTACCTGATGAAGAGCGGTCCCCGCTCGAAACGTCGTAATAAACTTCGTATTAGTAACTCCGACAGTACGCAACTTTGACTTATTAACTTTTCCCGGTTCATTGTTTTTTATATTTACCTTACTTCATCTCTTTCTCTCTCTCTCTCTCTCTCTCTCTCTATATATATATATATATATATATATATATATATATATATATATATATATATATATATATATATATATATATATATATATATATATATATATATATTGTGAGGAAGGGGAAGACGACGACGGGTCAGTGGCGCGCACGACCATCTCGCGCCAGGCCCCACGTGCCGGCTCGGCCTCCATAAATCGTATGTTTGTTCTATCATCGTGTACTATCCTGTCCTTTCTGCTGCCGACAGCAGCGGGCTCATTCACACTGGAAGCGGATCCGCGTTCGCAAAGCGGTTGCGAACGCGGTTGTATAAAGATTCAGTATACAATTGCACGCGCACTCAAGGTCGTCGAGTGCGCGTGTAATTGTACTGAATCTTTATACAACCGCGTTCGCAACCGCTTTGCGAACGCGGATCCGCTTCCAGTGTGAATGAGCCCTAACAGTATGGTGGAGGTGCGGAGCCCTACTCATCTCCTTCTTTGAACATCGGCGCCGCTATGATCCTATCATCCCGTCTCGTTGAGGCAGTCATCCGCAGCAGCAGACCAAACACCAGCCCATGGATCCGTCGCCCAGCCCTCGCCCAGACGCCACGAGAAGCCGAATCAGACGAAGCCGCATCAGACGAAGCCGACAGACTATCCCCCGCCCCTCTCCCCAGCCCCCGACGTTCTGACGCTTTTCAGTGACGTGAGTCCCCCAGCCCGGACCGTGTCGTAGTGTGGCTGGTGCAGAGGTCTGTGACGCTGCGGAAGAGGCCTAAATTCAACGTCTCCATCTTTATCCTCACCCTCGCTGTCGGCAGCCGTCCTTTGTTCTTCTGTGTGTGTGGCGTTGTAATTGTGCTTCATGTGTTTATTTATTCACCGGCCGGGTCGGCCGTTTTCGTCGGAGGGAGTACTGTGAGGAAGGTGAAGACGACGACGGGGCAGTGGCGCGCACGACCATCTCGCGCCAGGCCCCACGGGCCGGCTCGGCCTCCATAAATCGTATGTCTGTTCTATCATCGTGTACTGTCCTGTCCTTTCTGCTGCCGACAGCAGCATGGGTGGTTTCATCTCAAATCGTGCAGGCAAAAAGGGTCGAATTTTTAATTTCGCTGAAAAAAATATATGTTATGGCGTCGTCTCTAAAAACGCAGTAGCCACAAACGGCAAGTCCGTCGGATTTTTTGTTCTCGACTTACGAATTTTAAAAGAGGCCGCGGCGGAAAGCAGTGTTTTTCACATCCGTCGTGGGTCGGATGTTTCGCTCGATCTCCCGTCGTGGATTTTCAGTCCACATTATATTAACTTTTTTCAAGCACTCTGTGGGCACAGGTAAAAGGCTCTAATACCATGAAATAATTTTAGGCGTTTTGCTTTTTTTCTGTAAAAATGTCAAAAACGCCCCCTCGGTCAATTGTTGACGAACTTTGACAATTAAATACTGGCGATCTACTTGGGTTACATCAATATTTTTTATGTCTATGGAGAGCCCAAAACACGCTCTTTATAGATATTATAAAATGATTTACCTGTATTAAATAGCCTTTGCGGGACGTTTACGTTAATGTTATGCGAAAACCAAAAAGTACCAATTTTAAGATCGATTTTCTCAAAAAACCCATTTTTTATTTTTTTTATTTTTTGTTTAAATGTAGATATGATAGTTGTCTACTCGAAAAGCAAGTCGAGAAAGTGTATATTTTGTTTGTATGTTCTATATTTAAGCCTCAATATCGGAAAAAGACGTCTTCGTTTTGCAAGACCTAAGTCAGACAAAAAAAAAAAAACGTGCGCTTCTATGAATTGTAAAAAAGTTTTCTTGAATTTTTGTCTGCGTTTTGTAATCAATTATAAACGCATTTTGTAGTATTGAATAGTTATTTATGTTTTGAAAAGAGCGGGAAACCACGAGAAACATATCTAATCAAATCAGCAGGCCTAGTAGACCTTCAATATCGAAGAGGCACAGACGTTGTATTTTTTCGATTGATAAAACTTTCACTGTAAACTAGCATGACTAGCTATTAGCTGTCATATTACTAAGACATGAAAAGTCACCACGTCATTGATCTATTATATACAATTCTTTCCGAAACCAAACGCTAGGGTTTGTTCACCGCACATCGCACAGATCACCAGGGAATATCCTTTCACTTCCGTAATACACAAAAGTGATGACACAGAAACGATCCGAAACACACGGAGAGATTGTCACGGAGAAGGGTAGGGAATAAAAATAAATAAATAAGAATAAAATTACCCAACTCCGATCTTAACGAAAATTGCGGTAAAAAAATAAAAGATTTAGGTTCGAGCCGTGGCAAGGCGATAGGTCCACGCCTGGTCAGACAAAGAAGTCAACGACACGTAAAGGAAAAAAAAGTTAATTAAGACAGAAAAACTCAGCCGCACACGGCAAGAACAAAAACCAACTCCTCCGGGCATTCCCTAAACGGGACACAACCAAATGCGTGCGAACACGCTCTCTACAGCACCGTCAGGCCGCTACGCCATGAAGAAATAAACCCAACAAGTAAACAATGCTAACAAACAGTTAGTAACGAAACATAAAAAAAAAGTTCAGCAGAACCGCACCCGAGAAACAAAGTTCAGCGGGGCGAAGAAACACACACGAAATAAAATTTAAAAAAAGTCTTAACTGACCGACGCCGAGTCCAGTCCCATGACACTGAAGCCTGGCAGGATGATGGCGTCCAGATGATGCTCGAATCTATTCTTCACTCTGTTCCGCACATCCGTCGTGGCTGTGCGGAACAAAGTGAAGAATAGTTTCGAGCAGCGGTGCGCGAGAAGGTAACCGAGACGTAACATGCCTCGAGCTTCATATCGGGAGAGGAGCTTTCGAGGTAGTTACTGCATGCAGTTACTCAAACTTTTTCTTTAACCCTTCCCTTTAAAAAAAAAAAACACGTCAGCCGGCGCTAACTTTTCATCTCGGGAGAAGACCACTCTTCACAAACGGTTATAGTTGCCAAGGAGGCTGACTTCGACCCAACTAGTCTCCGGGCAGAATAGACACAAGTATATTTACCAACACGCTCGTTTTTGATGCTAGTCTCCGGGCTTTGCTGTTTCCAAAAGAGATAACCCTTCGGTGCTATCGGATTTCCGCGGAGGGAGATAGAGTACATAAAATTGAAAGAATAAAACACGGAGGACAAGCACAGGACAACCACTTTGCAGAGCACGGCCATTTCTAGGATAGGGCGTTCGAAGCTTGGGCAAATACGCGGTATCGTTTCACGCGTGCACGGATGGCTGGTTTCAAAATTTTCCCACATCCCTAACGAAACCGGCCCATCTTCGTGTGCGTGCGCGATTTTCGTCCCGCGCCGCCGGTTTTAGCTCGCACGCGGCGTTGTTTTGGCAGGCAGAACTGTTGTTGACCGTCGATATTGTAAGGCCATGGTGTTCTCATCCTCCCGGGCAACAGTTACTTTGCTTTCCCTTCTGCAATACTCTGACTGACTGACTACTCCTGGGTGGCCGTCACTGTTCGCCGCGTCAACGACACATTCGTACCATTTCACTCCTCGTGACACAGGGTGCGCTGCTCGCTTTACTGTCACGGGCCGTCCTATCTAACACAACGAGCGCGAAAGGTCGTGGTCATCTGCTGGTTCCGAAAGGGCGGGACGTTCATATAGGCCAATGAAGGCCCCGAATCAATAGGACGTCTGCCGATTTCTTATACATTAAAATTTACGACGCCTGCTGGTCTGTTAAGAAGTGTTGCTTTCTCTTTTGAACTGCTCCAATGTAGCTTGCCGCCTATAATAAAATTTAAATGATCAATAAATATAACAGGGTGGAACTACTGTATTTCATTTTTATGTGGGTGCGTTGAAAAAAGTCAAAAATATTTCCAAGTTTGTGAAGACGCGCAATTCGCAAGTCCGTTTCAAGCCGTAAAAACACGTTTTTGTACAATATTGATGCTTAAATATAAAACATACAAACAAAATATACACTTTCTCGACTTGCTTTTCGAGTAGACAACTATCATATCTACATTTTAACAAAAAATAAAAAAAATAAAAAATGGGTTTTTTGAGAAAATCGATCTTAAAATTGGTACTTTTTGGTTTTCGCATAACATTAACGTAAACGTCCCGCAAAGGCTATTTAATACAGGTAAATCATTTTATAATATCTATAAAGAGCGTGTTTTGGGCTCTCCATAGACATAAAAAATATTGATGTAACCCAAGTAGATCGCCAGTATTTAATTGTCAAAGTTCGTCAACAATTGACCGAGGGGGCGTTTTTGACATTTTTACAGAAAAAAAGCAAAACGCCTAAAATTATTTCATGGTATTAGAGCCTTTTACCTGTGCCCACAGAGTGCTTGAAAAAAGTTAATATAATGTGGACTGAAAATCCACGACGGGAGATCGAGCGAAACATCCGACCCACGACGGATGTGAAAAACACTGCTTTCCGCCGCGGCCTCTTTTAAAATTCGTAAGTCGAGAACAAAAAATCCGACGGACTTGCCGTTTGTGGCTACTGCGTTTTTAGAGACGACGCCATAACATATATTTTTTTCAGCGAAATTAAAAATTCGACCCTTTTTGCCTGCACGATTTGAGATGAAACCACCCTATATATATATATATATATATATATATATATATATATATATATATATATATATATATATATATATATATATATATATATATATATATATAGTTGTGGTATTATTTCGGAGGGAAACGTTTGAATGAAATCATCGTAGTAGAAGGGTTGATTTAAATCACGATATAATTCATCTTGACTTTTATTACCCACCCTGAGCACACCCCTTATCTAGTTTTCTTCTCTTATTTCTTTATTGACTTCTGTTTTATTTAGAAATGGTGTCAATCCCGGGAAGGGAATTAGAGCAGGACAAATCACAAAATATTCCCAGTATTTGTGTGACACGCACGTGTTCCCTGAGGGATGGGGAATCCCGTGCCCATAGTTCTATCTTTTTTCGACATAAGCCCCGGTAAAACTGCCGATCTTCTTTTGTCATACTTCAAAAATTGACACCGAAAAAAAAAACACCGATTTTGGGGAGAAAATAGACATACCCCGAACATACGGAACCCTATAGTGGTAGTATAGAACGCCCACACTGCACTTGTGTCCGATCTGTGCCCCGCGCTGGCCTCCGATAGGTGGCGCAGATAATCGAACACTACGGCCTAAAACAAAACAAACAAAAAAAAACTTTTGCGCATTGATTATACGCTGCGCAAAGTAGTATAAAGATTTGGTTGTCGGAGGAAGAAGTTATCTGCTTTTGGAAATTGAAACGTGTGCGGCTCGATAAGATATATCTAATCAAAAATGTACCGACATGTATCTTAATTTTCCACATAAAGGAGGAAATTAGTAATGCTCCGCGAAAATCCGGACTTTTTTATTTTTATTTTTTTACTATTATTTTGAGGTCAAAACGAGTATACACCAACTCAACTATCTCTGGCATAACGACGCAGCGGTGGCGCTGCTGTCGGCACTGCGCATGCGCAAAGGCCTCATCTCACGCGACCCTGGTCTGCGAGCACGCGCATCGCCCACCACTTGCGTGGGAAAAGCACGGGCTTTGTTTTTAAACAGCGTGTATAAGTGGGTGATTTCAGATAAGATCGACTAAAAGTGGGCTATTTCACAATTTTAATTCGCTTAATTTAATTCATAAATATTATTGTCCAGAAAGAAAAAAATCTCGAGAGAAAATCGTAGACCATAAAAACGTGGTCATTTACGTGATCCGCCGGACCGGTCCTGTTTGGTAGTAAATAACGCGAGTTGAGGAGAAATCCTATATTTTTTTTAGAAACATTTTATGAACGTATCTAGATTGTAACAAATAACAATTAGTTGTAAATTTTTTTCATTATATGCATTTTTATATAAAAAATTCTAAACGTGGCATCTTGAGCGATTGTTTACGACCTATACATTATATATTGCCGCGTGCATGACCAAGAAGGAACGCTTCTTCGTTCTTCTAGAATCTAGAAGGTTCGAGTTTACTCGTACCTCGAGTGCAAAAAATACAAATGCCAGGGTGACTATGTTCAACAAATGTTTCGTTTCTCCTAGAAAGAAGCGGAAGTGACGGTAGTGACGATATCGCGTCTGATAGGTTAGATAAAGCCCTGGTTAGAGGCTCAAATGACGAAAGTTCCCTCTTCGTCATTTGAGCCTCCAGCCAATCAGACGCGATATCGTCACTTCCGTCACTTCCGTTTCTTTTAGGGGAAACGAAACATTTGTCGAACATAGCCCCCAGAATGACTTTGCCTATAATCCGTTGCAACTCAAGAAGGCAGGGCGAGGGTAAGACGGGCCGGAGAGGAGGAAGCAGACGGGACGCTGGAGAAGAGAGGGGGAAACCTCCTTCTCTCTTTAGCGTTCCGTCTGCTTCCTCCTCCCCGGCCACAGGTAGTCGCTGGTAGTGCGAGGCTCGCGACTTGAGGGCACGTTCGACGGTCGCAGGTGGACTGCGCACAAGACCCGCAAAGATGTTTTCTGTGACCCCCCACATGAGGATCCGCAGTTTCTTCTGCTTCAGGAGCTTCGGAATTTCCTCGGCTGCTGAGTCTGGAGCACGTCCTCGACGAAGTTGACGATGCTCTCTTTGGAACCTTGAACCCTTGCCTGAAGCAGCTCCTCAGCACGTTTTCGTCGCTGCTGTGTCGCAAACGCTCGACGGTGCTCCTCGCATGCATCCGAGGTGGTGATCGTCGCCTCGTGGCTTTCATAACAGGTACATGCCGTTCCCTCGAGGGAGAAGTACGAGGGGCATTCATAAAGTTCGTATTATCGGCACAAATAATTAAAAAGAACGGAACAAAAGAGACATCAACATAAGCGCTCGTCCCTCTAGTTTCCGCACAGTGCACAGATCAGGTGCTATAGTAGCGCGGAACGCCGCTAGAGAGTCGAAACCAAAATGGCACCACCCGTCGGTGCCAAGCACATGCATTGATCTATTTTTTTTTTTTTTTGAGGGGAAGCAATGCCAAGGGTATTCATTAAAATCTGGGAGCATTGTTCTGGCACAACGCCCAAGTTTATGAAACTATGGTTAAATGGCGTTGACGCTTCCAGTGTGGCCAAACAAGAGGAAAGCATTTCAAGGACGACGACCAAGTGACTGCTGAAGTGGTGCGATTCCTGAACACTCAAAACGAGGAGTTCTATAACAATGGCCTACGGCATGTGGTCCATCGCTTGCAAAAGTGGATAACGCTTGGTGGCGAACATGTAGAAAAAGTCTCAACTCCTACTAAAGTTTGATTGATCAATCTCCATTCCTTCGTGACAATGATACGAACTTTATGAACGCCCCTCGTAGACGTTCTGCGAGCATTGCTCAGGCGTTCACCCATTGTGCCGGGACACTCGCTCGTATACTGGTTGATCCAGTCCTCGATGTCTTCGTAGACGTCGCCGTGGAAGGAAGCAGGCGTCCGGGGTGCGACGGGCATAACGACGACAGGGGTGCGGTCGAAGTCGGCGGCGTCATTGTTGTGTTCTTTGGTCTTGGAAAGAGGTACCCCGCAACTTCACCAGAAATGTATTGGATGAAGGCGACGAGAAATGTCACGAATGAAGGCGACCAGACAGTGAATAATACACTGAAAATAAAGATTTAATTGACGAACTTGTGCCAGGAACTAAAAGGCAGCAGCGAGCGACGGTGCGTCGGCGTGACTAGCGCGCAAGTGAACGTGCCTTGTGGTTGGGAGAGTCTGAATGAGTAAGCAAAGCTGCGTTCGGCTCCTTATCTATTACACTCGGCTTCTCGAAGATGCGGCCTAGAATGTTCGAGAGTGAACTATAGGTGACATTCACTTGACGTCACTCGCTAGGTTCGCTGGCATCGGCCACCACGGTCGCCATCTTCGAGGTCTCTTTCTACCGCACGTAGGTGTCGGCCGGGCCTTTCAGCGTGGTTTAGCAGCATTTTACAACTTTAAAGGGTCTTTTTGACCGAAACTAGGGTTATTCTTGTACTTTGGTGCTTTTGAAGCGCCGTAGGAATATTTTTTATGTGTTTTAGTTCGTTTTTGTCGCTATCGGACTCGTTCACCGCGGCCGCGTTGCTCCCTCGGCTCCATGCAGTGCTCCGTGTCGCGCGCCGTGCCCACGGCGGTAGCTCTTGCGAGAACTGATTTTTCTACTTTGGTGCTTTTGTAGCACGGTGTGATTACTCTTTGTTTTGTTTTGCTAGTTTCTTTATTGTTTTTCTCTAGCGGATTTTCTGCACTACGGCCGTGTAACCGTGTTGCTCCATCACCTCTGTGTCGTACGTCGTGCCTTCGGCGTTCGTTCCTGTGCAGAAACATACCGTGCGGCTCACCGAGTGCGCAGCTTATGAAAAATACGGCGCATTTTTTATTAGCCCAAGCGATTTAAAAACCGCATGTAAGCGATTTGGCGAGCGACAAGACAAGCGACGGCGACCCGCTTCGCTGCCGCTCGGTCACTCGCGCGACGAGGCAAACCGCATGAAAGCGACGGGACCAAACAACGACCAAGGTGATTAGCGCTAGGTTTTCTAGAAATATCAAAACCGAGCTACGCGACGAGCGACAGTGAAGGGTGAACCGCATGTAAGCGATTTAGCGAGCAACGGCGACAGCGACGGAAGTCGGCGACGAGCGACGGAGATTTCTCACGGTCGCTCGTCGCGACGCTCGGTTTTTGGATTTCTAGAAAACGTCGCTTATCGCCTTGGTCGCTTACTCCCGTCGCTTTCATGCGGTTTGCCTCGTCGCGCGAGTGACCGAGCGACAGCGAAGCGGGTCGTCGTCGCTTGTCTCGTCGCTGTCGCCGTCGCTCGTCTCGTCCCGTCGCTCGCTAAATTGCATGCGGTTCAGCCTTTACACACGGTACTCGGCGGCAATAAGGAAACTAAAACGGTCCGCCCCCGAGATAAACTTTTTCTCTCTTCTGTTCAACGAAGCTTCTTCAAAGATATGAAATTAGCACACACTACCAACGGACGACCGCGTACGCGCGTACCCAAGCCTGTCAAACCGCGACCTCGAAGATGGCGGATCGACGGTGGCGCTCCCTGGCAAAATCGAACCTGCAGGCTGAGTGAATACCACCATTGGGCGAGGCTGACTAGGCAGGGTCATTCTGGTCTCCTTATTTTTTACACTCGGGGTAAGAGTGTACGCGAATATTCTAGGAGAACGAGAAGCGTTCTTTCTCGGTCATGCACGTGGCAAAATAAATACACATTACGACCTATACACTATATACATACGTATATATATTATTAACGAAGAGGGGAGAGGGCGATTGTTGAATTCATTGCATTAATGTTAGGGGAAGAGAAAGGAAAAGAGAGCTGGCGAAAAATTAGTCCAGTAGTGGGAATCGAACCCGCAGTCTTCGCCTATCCGGCGTTACCATCCGCCAGCGGGACCTACCCCTGTTCTCTGGCTATGCGGATCAGGATATCATCGAATGGCTTCGCCACTACGACAGAGTAAGCGCCCATAACCGATGGGACAACACTCTCAAGCTTATGAACGTCAGTTTCTACCTCAATGACACCGCAATGACTTGGTACAACCACAACGAAGATGCCTTCGCATCGTGGGACCACTTTAAGGAGACATTTCTTGAAGCGTTCGGTCTCTCGGCATAAAGAAAACAACTAGCCGAGAGACGCCTCACCTACTGAACACAAGGTCCCGAAAAAAACTACATTACATACACTGAGGGCCTACTGGCGCTGTGCAAATCGGCCAACACCATCATGACAAAGGCTGACAAAGTTGGACACATTTTAAAGGGCATATCGGAAGACGGGACTAACTATCTAATGGCCCGAAATGCGACGACAATCAGCGGTATTACCGAGGCATGCCGTCGCCTCAACGAGACCAAACGAGCTCGCATCCCGACGACAGCAGCGATTCCAACTACCACTGCCCTCTTGGAACCTTCATGGCAAGTCCCTATCACTGACGGCGTCCGAACCATCATGCGACACATCATTCGTGAAGAGCTGCGCCTTATGTTCCCCGTTCATTCTTCCGCGCTCAACGATCCCATCGAGAACACAACCCACCTATCTTTCCGCGATGTCATACGGGAGGAGCTTTCATCAGCCACTCCACAGATTTCTTCTATTGCCATGACCTCTCGTTCGAGAGCTGATCCGATCTTGCGACCACCATCCCCACCACGTGCCTTTTATCAGCTATTTACGAGACGAAGGACAGAGGAGACGTAGACAGACAGGGCGATGACCTTCAGCTGAATTTTATTAGAGAGCAACACATTAAATCGCCGTGATTAAGTAGGAAGCAATCCTTATCACCTTGTCATGCACTCAGTCTACCAGACATGTGCCCCCAGGAACAGTTCTTGATTAGAGCGATTGAGGGCGCACTTACACACACGTCATTTGTTCTTAGCGACGTTGTAGCACCATGCCTTCAGGACCTATTGAAGGAGCCTTGCCTGCTTCAGGCTTTCGAGCGCAGGATCTAGGTGACCCTCTTGGCATGTCCCTCCGGCATCGGTAGTTGACAGTGGTTCCTGACCTAGTAGCATGGTGCCACAACGCCGCGAAGCCATGGTCTACAACGTCGCGAAGGATAAATGACGTGTGCGTAAGTGCGCCCTCAATCGCTTTGTTTAATAAAGAACTGGTGTTCCTGGGGTCACGCGTGTGATAGACTTAGAGCGTGACAAGGTGATAAGGATTACGTCCTATTTAATTACAGCGATTTTATGTGCTGCTTTCCAATAAATATTCAACTGAGAGTCAGCGCCCTGTCGGTCTGCGTCTCGTCTTGTCCTTCGTCTCGTTCGCGCTGTTTTTAATCGTCAATATAAGAAGTGTCACTAAGTTTCCTCGCCCTTCTGATGTAAAACAATTACGCAGTTCCCTTAGCCTCTGCTCCTATTTCCGCGGTTTTATAAAAGCTTGTGCTGATCGCACTGCACCCCTTACTTTCCTCCTCTCGAAAAACTCACCCTTCGTATGTGCCGTAGACAAAGAAAATTCGTTTCGATCCTTGAAACTATCATTTAACCCACGATCCAATCCTACGTCATTCTGATCCCCGTTGTCCAACAGAAATACATACCGATGCCAGTGGATTTGGGATCGGAGCAGTCCTCATCCAAAAGCATCAAGGCCGGGAGCATGTTATCGCGTGCGCCAGCCGAACACCAACAAAGTCAGAGAGCATCCACTACACAACAGAGAGTGTCTGGCCACTATATGGGCCATAATGAAATTCCGACTGTATCTATTTGGACGAACCTTTCGTGTTGTCACCAACCACCATGCCCTACGTTGGCTCACCAACATTAAAGGTTCTTTGGGTAGCCTCGCGCGGTGGTCCCTTCGTCTACGAGAATGCAACGTCGAAATTGTATACAAAGCTGGTCACGCGACCAGGACGCAGAAGCGCTGTCCTCTCCAGCGCGCTGTTGACACCGATGACACCATGGACTTTCCTATTTCCACTCTCCTCCAGTGATTGATGTGATCACTGAACAACGTCGAGATCCCAAGTTGCGGCACATCATCCAACTTATGGGCGACAATACACCCCGAAGTCAAGGCGCCAAGATGAACAACCTTTATGCGCTGGTTGCCGGCACTCTTTATCGGCAAAACTATGACCCAACGGGACAATCCCTTCTCCCTGTGATCCCCAAACACCTGCGTAATTATATTCTTTAGTAGCTTCATGACGATCCCACTGCCGGACATTTAGGTGTATTTTGCACTTCCAACCACGTGCGTTCTCGTTTTTATTTTGTTGTTGTTGTTGTTGTTCGGGTTGTACTGCAGCATACATCGGTACGTGAAATCATCTGACGCATGTCAAGGCTGCAAGATTCCCACAATCGCTCACGCTGGCTACCTTCACCCATTACGACCTCCGAATAACCCTTTTGAGAGCATCGGGATCGACCTACTTGAACCTTTTCAGAAGTCCATACATGGGAAACGCCATGGGTTGTTGCCATCGACCACCTTTCTAGGTATGTGGAGACAAAGGCCCTGGGCACGGCAAATACCGAAGAAATCGCATCGTTCTTTCTCCACAATATTGTTCTACGTCACGGATCCCCCCATAACTTGTAAGACATCGAAATAGAGCATTTCTGTGATCTGTAGCGCAAACTCTCGTCCGACATTGCGGAGCAATCCACCGCACCACCACTGCATACCATTCTCAAACCAATGCATGGTACGACGGAATAATTTAATCGTACACTTTCCTCGATGTTTGCAATGTATATTCAGCAGGATCTGTAAAACTGGGATAAGATACTTCCTTTGGTGAGCTATGCGTATAACACTGCTGTCCACGAGACACCACAATACTCGCCATTCAACATGATTCATGGTCGAGAAGCATTTCCTTCCCTCGACACGATCCTACCCTCCGTTGTGTCAAACCCAGCTCCTGACTATGCGAAGCCCAAGTCCAGATGGTATGGTAATAATACTAAATAGTGCTTCACGTCGCAGCTTCATATACGATGTAAAAAGGTACCTTCTGGTATGTCGTTCGGAATAAATTTTGAACGTCGATTTGACTCCACATACACTGTGTATTGTGAATAGGCCTATTTAGCTTCTGTATAAAATAGGACGTGTAATTTTCATCCTTGTGGAGGTAATGGTACCTATGATATTGCACTGTTGTTTCTTGCCGATGTTTTGTACTTGTTTTTTCCATTGACTTCTGATGAAGTGTACTAGGGGGACTGGGCCTCGCCAGGCAGAGCATATCTGCCTTCTGTCCTTTCTCCTTGTGACCCTGTGTCAGAAACAACAAACAAACAAACAAACAAACAAACAAACAAGTTCGGCATCTTCTCACGCAGGGGTTCCGGTGACGGCTCGGTTTGGGTAGACCTCAAGGCCTTCTGGCATTGAGGTCTACCGACTATCCTAAGAATAGTGGGTAGACCTGAATGCCAGATTCCTTCACGTCTACGCACTATTCTTTTTTCAATCGAGTGGGCCTGACAGCAACTGCTGGATCAGGATGCCTAAGCTTTTTGTCGTTTCGTTGCAGCTGCTGTTAACGTTCCTGGTGCCGTCCTGTCCATCGCTATAGGAAAGCGTCAACACCGTCATCGGAGGCAATGTTTCATCGGCGACATCGACAGTTACAATTGTAAACAAGTTTCCGTTATCGCTTGGCCACTCCTCGTGGACTGGGCAGCACGTGTCCCCTACGGTGCAGTTTTCGCTCGGACCCAACCAGTTACCATCAAGAGCCACTTCGACCTCAGCGCCACGGGGTAGAAAAGCGGCTGCATACTTCAACATCGCCAGTGGGCCTGACAGCAACTGCTGGATTAAAATGCCTAAGTTTTTTGTCGTTTCTTGCAGGTTAGTAAATTTGAATACCTTGAATTCAAAAGCAACTATTTGTGTCTGTTTGTGCTGCCAGGCCCCAAGGCATGCTTTACGTTGTATCTTAAATGTTTAGAACTGTTTAGCGTTGTTACTACATCTCGTCGAAAGTGTAACATGGGCTTATTCTGCGCTTGGGGGGAGGGGGGGTAATTGAAGCCAACACTGGACCGATGTCCAAAACCCAAGAGGAGTTACTCAACAAAGTTTACGAAATAGTTGTGACACTTCAGACCGGACAAACCGACATCCTCCAGGAAGTAAAAGACTTAAAAACTAAACAGCATTCCACTGAGAAATCACTAAGTAATCTCACTGCACGCGTCAACCAGTTAGAAAGTGATATTTCTACGGTGAAATCAGTCAGCGTTAACAGCGACGTGGGCCCTTCCCCACAGATAGCCGCGGCTGCTATCGAGATATCGGAGCTCAGGGCACGCTGCGATGACGCAGAGAGCAGAGCGAGCAGATCAAATCTTTTTTTATTTTTTGGCTTCTCCGATAAGGACAAGGAAACATGGGCGCAGTCGGAAAAGACTGTTGTAGACGAGTGTCTCGAGAAGGCGACTTGCACCGTCGTGTATCGAAAGGGCGCATGGTCTCGGTGTGTATACCGAGCAAAAATGTCGCCCAATAATTCTAAAAATGTTTTCATACAAAGATAAAGAGACCGTGCTTTCTATAGGTCTACGAATTCAAAGGAACATACTTTTCCGCGAGTGAGGATTTCATACCGTCCGTGCGCCTTGCACGGCGAAGGCTACCAGAATTCGCAAAACCCAGGATCTAACTTTCAAGCTGCGCTTCAACAAACCGCTCATTGGAAATAAGTTTTATATTTATGTACCTCAAACAGACTGTGTCAGTGAATTGAACTCCCGCGGGCCAGAAGAGAATTTACCTGGACGTAACGCGGGAATTATTACCCATGCTTCCGCTCGTCAGCCAGATCTTGCCTCATCTGAATGTGACGTCGTAAATCCTACTCAAGCTTCAGCTTCGTCATAACGTTCTAGGAGGGGTGAGTGTGCTACTACCAATACATCGCCTAATAATAATATTTCTGTTCTTTTTACCAACATTAGAAGTAAGTGTGTGCGAATACAGGTTTGAATCGAATAGCACTGTATCATTTATAGCCTTCCCAGCGCAAGGAAAAGCCACAACAACCGGTTTTCTTAACAGCGTTAAAGCTAGGGGTGACACCGCACTATTCGCTTTGAACCGGTATTCGCACACCTTTAATTAGAAGCATTATGAGTAAACGGGATGATCTGTGTGCAGCTGTGGACTCTTCTAACGCGGATATTGTCGTGTTAAGGCGAGACATGGTTGTCGAGTAAGCTATGCAACTGAAATTTTGCACTGTCAGAAACGTTTCAACTTCTATCGTCACGACAGGGAAGAAATAAAGGGTGGCGGGGTGTTGGTCGCGGCAGCAGAAAATGTACCATCGTTTCACATCAATATTATTTCAGAACTCAAGCTACTTTGGGTTGGCCTCCAATTAAAAAATAAAACAAAAAATATATATTTTTGGTGTGTGTTATCGCCCTCCTTCTAGCCAATACCGCGTTTATAACGAATCTTCACTATGTGATCAACGCAGTCATTGTTCGTTTCCCGAATGCATCGATACTACTGTTGGGTGATTTCAACTACCCATCTATAGTATGGTCAGACGAGGGTGCAAATCTTAGTAATTTCTCTTCCGAATGTAGTGTAGTTTTTGAATCTTTGTTTAAAATTTAATTTTTCTCCAACTGTTACAAAACCGACGGGTACAACTTCAACTGCTGCTGTGCTTGACCTCATATTGACGACATCGCCCGAGCTGATCCCCTCGTTATTCACTTACATGCCTGGCATTAGTGATCATTCCCTACTTAATTTTTTGTTAATATTCCCTGACGCAATAAGTCCAACCACACGAAAAAATGTTGTGACAATGCTAGGGCTGCTTTTGATTCAATCAACCATGAACTTTGTTTTTTTCTAGAGGACTACATAGGTTGTTTTGCTGAGCGCTCAGTTGACGATAACTGGTGTTTATTTAAAAAACAAGTTATGCCACACATGAACGCACATGTTCCCCTTCGCGTGGTATCTTCTTCACCAGAATCTCCATGGTACAGCGTGACACTGAAAAAGCTGTCAAATAAAAGAAACGATTATTTCGTGCTGCAAAGCTATCGGGCAATGTAAAATGTTGGGAAGCCTGCCATGTTGCAGCTAACGTATATAAGAAAGCAGTCGAAGAGGCAAAATTACATTATTTTAACAGTACGCTGCCGTCAATGCTACTTAACAATCGATGTCAATTTTGGAAAGTTATTAACCCCCGCTACTCCTGGCATAGTACTTAGGGACACCCATGGAGAGGTGCCCAGTGAACTCTGTTCATTTGAGTTAAATGATGTGTTTGTTGGATATTTTTCATGCGCGGTAACCTCAGATTGTCCGCTATTTAGAGCTTAAGATTTTTTGCCCGTGTTTCCCGTTATCATAGACTGTAAAGGTATATCTAACATTATCAAAAACCTTAAAACCAATACGACAGAAGGCATTGATAATATGAATGCTAAGTTTTTGAAAAACACTAATATGTACTGATGCGTTACTTTATCTAAATTATTTTCGCAATCACTTGAACAAGGAGAATTACCAAAGGATTGGAAGGTGGGGGAGGTGATCCCTCTCCACAAAGGGGGCGATAAGCATAACCCTTTAAACTTCTTTAACGAGCATTCCTTGTAGAATCCTTGAGCACATCATTTATATCAATATTTTCAATTTTCTAGACTGAAACTCCTTGTGTGACTCAACGGAACATGGATTTCGAAGGTTTTATTCAGGTGAAACTTGTGGGGTCCTGTCAGCCCCCTCTGGTTGACAACCGGACGCCGGCGCCTAAGGACTCATTTTCGGATGCCGCCGTGGCGAAGACGGCGCCTTTGAAGCTTGGTGCCCGGGTACCTCCTCCCCGGGACCCATCTTGAAGACATTGGCGGTGTCGGCGGCGGGCATCCTAAGACCCCCTCCCGGACAGCGTCGGCGCCCGAGGCCCTGCACGTGCTACGGAAGAGCCGGACGGGAGCTCCAGCGAGATACCGCCCACGATGGGAGACGGGAGGCTCCCGCCTGTCTGGTGCGCGGTGACGGGGGAACAGCGGGGAGAGCTGGGACAACGGACGACGGGAAATGGGAAGTAGGGACTCTTGCGCGGGGAACGGGCCACGACGGACGTTCGCGGTGGTGCCGACCGCGACGTCGGCTCGGGCGACGGCCCGGTGACATGGTCCGGACTTAGACCCCGGATACGACCCTCGACGGCAACGTCCCCAGGATGCGGTTCGGACTAGCACCGCAGGGACGATCGGCAAGCAGAATACAGTGGCGGCGCACCCCTTCCAGGCTTCCTCGATCCCCTGTCCCGATCCCGAAACCCCCCAGCAGAATGTGAGTGGAATAAACCCCTTCTGCCGAGAGCTATGCGTTTGCTGTGTCACGTTCACCCGGAGACAGGGGCCCGGGGAATTGGACGAGAACCCTACAAACTCAACTCCTAATATTTACTCATGACCTTCACGTAACACTTCAACTCCTAACCTTTGCTCATGACCTTCACGTAACACTTCACCGGGGTTCCCGGACTGACTGCATATTTTTTGATTTCTCAAAAGCTTTCGACAAGGTTCCTCACGCGCTGCTTCTTTATAAACTCCGTAAATTTAACATAGATCTTAATACAATCGCTTGGATAGAATCGTTTCTATCGGACCGTTACCAATTTGTTCACGCTACCGGAACTAATTCTCCAACCTCGCGATGTCAAGTCCGGTGTCCCACAAAGTTTCGTACTAGGTCCGCTTTTATTTCTTATATATTAACGATCTTCCCACGCATGTATCCTCTTCTATGAGCATATTCGCTGATGACTGTGTAATTTATAAGGAAATCATTAACGACTCTGTCATATCTGCTCCTCAGACCGACATTAACCACATCACCTGCTGGTGCGATAATTGGCTTATGGAACTTAACACCTATAAATGTAAATCCATGAGAGTGTCCCGCCAAAATAACACTTGTCCCTTCTACTGCATTTTAATAACTCCACCTTGCTTTCTGTATCAACCTATAAATATCTCGGTGTTCATATAACAACGATCTCTCCTGGAACATCCTTGTCAAATATATCACTTACAACGCTAATCGCTTATTAGGCTATCTCAGAAGGAACTTTTCCCTTGCCCCTGTTTCACTTAAACTCCTATATGAAACTTTAGTGCGCACCAAACTTGAGTATGCAGGCTCTATCTGGAACCCAGGCGTCACTCCTATCATCATTCATTGAATCCATTAAAAATCGCTCAGCACGTTTCATACTTTCTAACTATCACCGTACAGGCAGCGTCACCTCCATGAAAGCGTTTCTATATTTGCTCAACCTCTCCTTTCGTAGAAAAATAGCTCGCCTCTGCTTATTTCACAAGATTTATCACTCTAACCCAGCACTTCGAACCTCATTTATTTCAGAACCATCATAGATACCGCCGCGTACCGACCATCCACTAAAAATAGGAATCCCCTACTGAATCACCTCCACCTTTTATGCCTCCTTCCTACCCCTGACCTCTGCCGACTGGAATCGCCTTCCCGCATCCGTAGTCTCACTTACTGATGCTGCTGATTTTAAAACCGCCATCACTGATGTTCTGAATAATGTTCCATAGCGATTCTGTACCTTGTGTTTGTTTTTTCTTTTAGCGTTTTGTTTTCATTGTTTAATTTATATTGACATATAATTCCACATTTCTCTGTAATGCCCTCGGGCCCTGAGAGTGTAATAAATGAAATGAAATTGAATGGAATAAGAGCTCTGCGTTCTGGCATCATCGCAACCCCTGTAAAAGCAGACGAACTTGCGCTCCGACCAGCCCGTCCTCGTCGCCGGGCTGAAGAACGTCACCTCCTCGCCCAACATCACTCACGGACATCTCAGCACTAGCTACAGATCAGCCGGTAAGCGAAACATATCGCCACGGGACTTACCAAATAGGGTACCTCGACTTGTTCTGGTTCCCCGTTCGCTATGTCAGCCGCTCTACCAAACTTTCATCGCGCTATTTCGGGCCATATCGAGTCACTCGTCAGACACCTGAAGTAAACTACGAAGTGCAACGTGCGCTCCCCATTCCCGATGGCCGTTGCCGAAACACTGACATTGTGGCAAGTGTCAGGGATGAGATTGTACCAACCTAGATCTTAACTTAGTCCTGCAATCACGCAACTCGCTTTTCGTGATTTGGGGGGGGGGGAGAGTAAATTGTATGTTTAGTTTGTTGGACAG
This sequence comes from Ixodes ricinus, assembly GCA_037355805.1. Taxonomy (NCBI): domain Eukaryota; kingdom Metazoa; phylum Arthropoda; class Arachnida; order Ixodida; family Ixodidae; genus Ixodes; species Ixodes ricinus. The sequence continues at coordinate 8,357 of JAZHYW010029923.1, read as the reverse complement.
TGAACGATTGTGGACAGAGGAGGAAAAAGACGAAGCATGCAGTCATGAGAATAGAGCCCATCCTAGTAGATGTATTTGTCCACTCTCAACATCACGTGTTATAAATATACATTGCACAAAAATGCAAATTTAACAGGGAATTATCCCCACATCTGGATAGAAATGACGTAAATATCAGGTATACGTGTAGTACGTTTGTTGACATATAAGCACACTAACACGTGATCAACACCAAAAAACAAACTCTAACTCTGAGAAAAAAACGCAACTGTAATAAAAAATACGCAGCTTGATAAAAAAAAAAAAGGTACAACTTATTTTGTTCTATAGTGAAAAAACACATTCAAACCAAACAAACAAAAAATTCTGACTCCGATAAAAAAGCAAAAACCTATTTATTTCTTTGAAAATACTGCCAGCCCTTTCTTGAGGGCGGTTACAGCGACGATACAAGTTTAAAAAATGCACAGCACAATGCAGAGAACAGTCGACAAAGAACATACATTTGCACGCAGCACAAGTGTGTGACCCCATTAGGTTAACAAATGAGCGATGGAATGTTCAAAGGATGATAGTCTCTATATTCACACTTTCGTTTGTTAGCAGGAGAGGTTTAGTCTGCCTGACCTTCTCGTACTTGCTGGTCGAATGGATGTATTTGGGCACAAGTTAAGCTTGCCGTTAATAATTAAAATAAATTTGAAGTGTGCGATTTCCCGCCTTTTGTGCAACAGTTGTAGATTGCTCGAACGGAGCATTTCTGTTGGGGATGCCATCCCCCTGTAGTTGGAGTGAATAAAGCGAGCCAGCTTGTCATTGCACTTTTTTCCAATTTATCAATGTATTTTTTTCTAAGGTCTCACATAACACTACTATATTCCAAGGTGGGCCTGTATGTTTTGTATCCTCGTGGTGTTAAATAATTAAAAGATGTTTTATATAAATGTTTTCAAAATATCTGTACCAATTATTCAGTTTTATATAAGCGCCCAGCTCCGTTAAAAACATGTCTCATAACCCATGATTGCTGAAGGAAATAAAACCTTCTAGGGAAACCCGTTTTTTTAGTCTGGTAACCTACACGAAAATTGATTCAGAATTCCAGTTTTATCAAATTAAAACGCGTTTTTTTTTTTTCATTTTTGTTGCCATCAGGTCATTCATAGCTAAAGAGATAGTTATACATTAAGAGTGGCCAAATAGTCCATACCATAATATAAGTACAGCGTACAAAAACGGTTGCATTACAGAACAGTGATTTAAAATCGCTGTTTATTTATTTATTTTCATACTCTCAAGGCACGGAGGCTCTACAGAGGGGAGTGGGTGATACAGATGAAATCGTTGGCAACCTTCTCTGGAAGTATGTGGCGTCCTGGATGGACACGATGGAGGCAGGGAGGTGGTTCCGATCCGTTAAATGTTCTTGGAATAAAAGAGTCAAAATAGATGTTCGTATGACATGTCGCCGTGCCAACCTTACACTGGTGATCGTTATGAGGTGACACATATGACGCATGAAAAAGCAGTTGATCTTCGAATTAGGTTAGTATAATAGATTTTATGGAAAAGACAAAGACGAAGGTATTTACGGCGGAGAGCGAGGTCAGGTAAGTCCAAAATTGTCTTAATTGATGAAACACTAGCAGTACGAGAATAATAGAGCGATAAAACGGGCTGCTCGGTTCTGGACTGATTCGTGAATGTGTGATAATGTTACATGTCCTGTTGTGTAATGAAATGATTTAAAATCACTGTTCTGTAATGAAATGATTTCAAAATCACTGTTCTGTAATGCAATCCCTCCCACCCGTTCGACACCCAAACGTCAGCTAGATTCTGTTGACTCATTGATACGCTGTGTCTTAACTACTACTCCCCAAAACTTCGCTTTTGTCACCAGTGTAATAGACCCTTTTAGCATTGCCGCGCCATCTAGCGGCGCCGATTCCAAACTCGCTGGGAGTGGTCACGTGCGCCGCTCCGGCGGGGCCGCGGCCGCCATTATGTGGTATACGGTCGCAGAGGTCCGCACTCTGTAGAGCCACCGTAGCGCCTTTCAAATCTTTGCGAAGGCAAGACTGCAGATAGACATAATCCCCTTTTATTCTCGCAATTTCACTGCGACCAAGAAGCTTCTGAAACAGTGGAGGTCCGTGCGAGTATACTTGGTCCAGACTATAGACAGTACGCCTCTTCAAAGCCATGAACATTGCAACCCGATATCCTTCATGACCACCATTCACGCTGGAAGCGGATCCGTGAAAGCGGTTGCGAACGCGGTGTATAAAGATCCAGTACAATTGCACGCGCATTTGATGGCATCAAATGCGCGTGAAATTGTACTGGATCTTTATACAACCGCGTTCGCAACCGCTTTGCGAACGCGGATCCGCTTCCAGTGTGAATGAGCGGTAAGTCAGGATATGCGCGCGTGCACAAGGATTCATTGTGATAGCTCGCGCAGTAAAAAGAACTATCATAGCTACGAGCACACGCGCACAGCTCTCCCCGTGGATACTTTTTTCGGGCGTGGCGTGTGGCAATTCTGAAATTCGGGTACTGTATTCTTCCAGGTGTACCATTCTCTTCCTTCCCGGGTGATCCGTTGTTCGAAGCAACCGGGAAATCGTTATAAAACATCAGGGGGAAAACATAACACGAAAGATACACGGCTATAGGCTGAAGCAGTTCAGACAGACTGGCTACCTCTCGAACGTTGCTGGTAGCCACCACTTCTTGGTGCAACAAGTTGTTCCAACCACACTGTAAACAACTTCATTTTCGCGAGGACCTTTTTTTCGGGAATTTCGGGACTTAAAAAATAACGCAAAGAATAGATTAAAAAAATTAACCTATGGTAAGGAATACTAGGCGTACCCCTCCAAACCGCGAAATATTGTGTCCGTCAAATATTCCCTAACCCAAACTTCGTAAAATTTCCGAAATATTGAAGCCGCGAAAATAGAGTTGACAGTATTTGCTTTCAACTTTGCCGAAAGGCGCAAGAGGAGAGCGTCGTGTTGGAGACCGCCACTGCCGCCAAAGCTGCCGCAAGATGCGATAAGGGACGCGATCATGCAAACGTCGGAAGCGATGGCGTGACAAGCAACTCAATCATCGATGTAAACCTCATCGCCAACGAAGACGCGAAAGCGGCTCCATCGCCGATGTGGCCAGCGTCGTCCACAAAAATGCGACGGCCTGTCTCAGTCGCGATGAAGAGCGAAGCGACGAAAACAGTCGCCGTTTCGTGCGAAGGTGCTTCCTCGTAAACTCTGTCAGCAAACTTGAACTGCGCATTCGGTTCTGGTCCACGATAACCAATGAGGAGCCGCGGCGGTGGAGCTCGCGATCGCGAGGCCGCGGGCGCATACCACATAATGGCAGCGCCTTGTCCGATCGTAGTGGCCAGCCGCACTCCGAGCACCGTGATGGATGGATGGATGGATGGATGTTAATGGCTATACCCTTTGTACCGGGCAGTAGCTTGCGCCACCTAGCCTAAGTCTAAAAAGACAAAAACGTGATTTCTCCCACCCTTTTAAGACCAATTTTTCTCCCCTAACTATCACCAGGCAGTGTGGGGTATCACCAGGATGACCTTCGGGGGATCGGGCAAAAAAACTAAAACATCACCCCCTGCCTCTTCCCCCGGCGAGGGAGTCGCCAATTTTCCTCTGGTCAAACCTTTTCGGCGTTACCCCAGCACCGGACCCACTGGGAGACAGGGTTGAGACTTTGGGCCGGAGCCACGCGGGAGGGAGTCCCAATTTTCCTCTGTCCCGCCTGTTCCCAGCTGTGCTAGTTAGTTGTCCAACATTCAATTTTCCCTAGATAATTTCCACCAATCTTCTAATCGTCTCTTTGTCACTGTAATCCTTTTCTCTACCGTCCTTCCATCGTCGCCAGTGAAACCCAGGGCCCCAGCCAAATCCGTTACCCCTTCAGGGAGGGCAGGACGAAGCCCCGTGCACTTCAAAACCAAGTGCTCTACTGTCTCGCTATCATTATGGCAGGCGGCACATAATGTGTCTGTCTCCTGAAATTTAGCCCTATACGTCCTCGTCCTCAAAACTCCCGTTCTTGCCTCGAAGAGCAAAGCACTTCCCAGTGAATTGTCAAAAAGATTTTCCTTTCTTATGTCCTGCTTTCGTGACCTGTACACTGTTAAAGCTGATTTCTCCTGCATTCTCCCCTCCCACATTTTCCTCTCTGCCTCTTTCACCCCCTTTTCACTGTAGTCTGTTCAGCCCCATCACCAGTGTGTAGATATTTAGATGTAAGCTTTCGGGTTCGGTTTGTCCATCTTGTGTTTAAACTTTTCATGTATAAATACTTGAATACCTTCCGTGCCCACCGCGTATCATCCATTTCGGTCAACCTTTGTTCGAATTTCAACTTACTAATTGCCTCCCTGCTCTCAAAAGACGACCATCCCATGTCCCCCTGTACTCCCTCATTTGGTGTTTTTCCATGTGCTCCCAGCGCCAATCTGCCTACGCTTCTCTGTCGAATTTCTAACCCTGATTGAACCTCAGATTTCATGCACAGTACTGCATTGCCAAAAGACAGTCCTGGTACCATCACTCCTTTCCATATACCTCTGACCACTTCATATCTGTTATAGTTCCATAGTGCCTTGAGTTTCATAATAGATGAATTTCTTTTCCCTTTTCTAATTATATTCTCCTCGTGTTCCTCTAGATATTTCCTTCCCTCGTTGAGCCAGACTCCCAGATATTTGTATTTTTCTACGTGTTCTATCACTGTGTCCTGTATCTCCAGGGGTTCTCCCTTCTCATCGTTGAAAACTATTACACCCGACTTGTCCCTACTGAATTTTAGTCCTAAACTGTCTCCTTCCTGCTGCAAATCCTAATCAGTTCCTGTAGTGTCTCACGACTTTCTGATACGAGTACAATGTCGTCTGCATACATTAACCCTGGCAATACTTGATTTACTTTATGTCCTTCTTCCATGTAATTCAAGTCAAAACCTAAGACCTAAAACCTAAAACCTAAACCGTCAAGGCAGCGGCTCATTGTTGCCAAGAGCAATTTCGGAAAGGGTCTATTGTCTTGGTCCCTGAAGTTGATACAAAAGAGTCAGCTTCTCTCTGTAGGCAAGAAGGAAGCAAAGAAAGAGTGAAGGCACAAAGAGAAAGGGCTGCACAGATCCGCTACACCAGCTCGCGTGCACATTGACCGTTTTCTCTTTTTTTCTCTTGGAAGGAAATATTTTGAATTTGGGAGTTTGCCTAATATTGTCTGCTCGGAGAGTCCGGTTCTTTGTACCAGCGTGCTTCCCACTTCGTCGTGGGCGATTAAGCTGACGAGCTATGATCTAAAAACAATCAAGCAACGAAAAAAAGTTCGAGTCGAGGTTTTAGGTGACGTGAAAAGCCTTTGATCATCTGATTCTGAAGAATGCCAGGCCTTGCGTTCTGTAAATGCAGGTGACAGGTTTTTTTGTTTTGTTTTGTTGTTGTTGTGAATCTTTAGAGTTCCCGCTTTTATCCTCCGTGAATGAAAACAAATATGTAACGAATTACAATCATTCCCTTACGGAAAAAAAAGTAAGGAAATTACGTTACAATTACCTTCTGAAATATGTAATTATTACCCTACGAAATTACTGATAAGTGTAAGGGATTACAAGTTATTTACCCGGTGGATAAACAACTTATTTTAATCTCCACAGCTAAGAAAACACCATATTGCATAAACATATTGAACGTTAGGATTGTCTCGACATTAGGGAGTTTTCGTAGACCGCGTTTTCACACCGCTAAGCCCACCGCAGCGAAGAAGCCGCTAATGCGCCTGCGCGCCCATGGCCTTGACTGTAGAGTTCCGGGCAGTCATGGCCACGTTACCAGTAAAAAGTAACAGTGTTACAGTTACAGTCACCTAGGGAAAAAGTAACTCTGTTACAGTTAAAGTTACCGGTTTCAAAAAGTAACGTGTTACAGTTACAGTGACTGCAAAAACAGTAACGCCGTTACTTTCTCGTTACAGTACAAAAATTGGACTCAAGGAATCACAAACCAAAACAATATTATTTTATTTGTTACACCATAGTGAGAAGAAAGGTACACTGAGAGATTAGAAAAATTTAAACCCGAAGGGTGTTTCTTTTTGCGTCATTCGCTGTTTCAGCATTTTGATGTGCATAATTTATTTGGAATAATTGTTATAACTTAGGATCAACCGGAATTTCAATTTCAAAATTGCCATCGGCCCGCTTCAGTGAACGTTTTGGTTTATTTTTCACTCCGAAATGAATGAGTGACAGAGATGGTCACATAATTACCTTATGGGATATACTCGGAAGCAGACCTAAACATAGCAGGTTAAACAGCTTCCAAAGAATAAAGGGGGACAGGAGACAATTAGCCTCTGGTGCTTTACGAGTGTACGACGACCCCCGCGGCGTCTATGTCCGAAACGCCAACTGTGGAAGTCGCGTTCACTGAGCGGCACAATATGGGGACGGCTTTATTGAAAACTAATAGGAATGAGGAAACGGCGAACGGCTGGATGGTCCCCGTAGATGGTCCCCATGAGAGAAGAGTGAGCCAAAGTCGGTGAAACAGACATTGTTTGCCTCCCCTACCACCGCGGGCGCCGCTTCCTTCATCTCCCGGTTTCGCTGACTGGTCCGTCATGTCATTCTCGGTCGTGGGCCAAACCAGGCATTTTTGTTTGTTTGTTTATTGGTGCGGCCATGGCTTTTTTCTTATATTTTTTCTTTCTTTTGTCAGCGAGAGTTTGGAGAAAAATACTCAAGATGGCAATTTCTCCATGTCCGCGGGAGTGGGCTCTTAATTTATATAGTAAAAAAAGTAACTGTAATGGCGTAAACAGTTACAGTTACCCACACAAACAGTAACAGTGCTACAGTTACAAGTTACCAGTAATAAAGAGTAATGCGTTACAGGTAAAAGATACCAGAAAAGTAACTAGTTGACCGGTAACGCGTTACTTAGTAACTAGTTACTGCCCAAGACTGGTTCCGGGCAGCGTAGCGTGTTGCGGAGAGCTTTGCGGGACGTCGAAAGCGATCTACGAAAACTCCCTATTAACATTCACGCGCACCGCTGCCTTAGTCAACTTTGACGGCACGAGGTGCGTAAAGAGTTCAGACACTATATTTCGGGCGTAAGAAGAGAAGTTAGCACGGTAATCGCGACGCGCAGAATGCAGCCATATATGCAGGGACCTCAATATGTCAACAACATGCAGCTTCTCAGGACCATGGGCAACAATGGCGACTCTCAGCATGGGCCGCCAACCAGAGCGCGATCTCCGAACACCAGTTCTGCGCCAAACTCAGCAAATCTGGAAGATAGAAGCTTTGAAATGATTCAGCAGACTTTCGACGCAGAGAGCGGTGCGGTGCGTTTCGAAATGGCACTCGCGCCTGCCGAAGAATGCCAGAACATCACTGAAACACCAAGAGGGGTACTCTACAAAATTAGCTCTCGGACCTACTTTTTGATCGCCCCTCGGATAATTGAAGTCTTTTACGACACGCAGTATGAAGAAGTTTGCGCCCTATTTGGTTTTACACGTTTTACCTAGTTTGATATTACCGTAAAAGAGCTGTTGATTAGCCAACGAGTTTGGCAAGCACACATAGGTGTCCGTTTCCAAAAGATCCCCCCTCTCTCCCCCCCCGGCCCCCGCCGCCAGTACGAAAACAAAACGAAAACGAAAAAAAAATCCTGGGGCTCGAGCAATATGCAAATTTGAAGAACAATGTCAGTTTAAGGTGTGGGAATATCACATATTTGGAATTGAACATGACTAATATTAAAAATGAGCTGCAATTCGAATAAGATACTTTTTTAGTTTCATATAGTTTACATTTCATTTGCACTGAACAGGGCTAACAAAAAAAATCCCAGAAACACATATTTTTCAGCAAACCTATAAAAAGAAAGTATTACAGTATGAAAAACATTTGCGTTAAAACAACAAACACAGTTTGATAGGACAAGTCGTAAACATAATGTAACATTTCAAGAAAAGCAATGAGTACCTAACTCATCCGAATATAGATTCAGAAACTTTTCCACCACTGTCAAAAGGATGATGAACCGAAATTCTAGATTTCGGCGAATAAGGCCGCACGAGCGTTGAACGGGACGCTGCAACCCAAAAAGGAAAAGAAGGGCGATCAAGCGAGACAGGTGACGTCACGATTCTCTTCGAACAACTGAAAATGAGGGGAAGGGGAAGGCGGAATCGGCCCGGCTTTCCTCCTTCAGTTAAAGTGCTCGAGGTGACGAAACGAAGCGGGAGGGGGAACGAGAATTGCGACGTCACACGTCTCGTCGGCCGTGTTCAAAC